>JAEIFV010000927.1:0-108665 GCA_018904265.1 Lordiphosa collinella | reverse complement strand
ATTTTTTCATATTATTAAAATCCGATATGATAAAATTAAAAATGACCTTGTCGAAAATATAATGTTGATATTTCGAAATATAAATTAATATTTTAAGATCCATTATATTTTATAATATCATTTTGACCCAATAAAAAAATTTAGGAAATGTCGGGTAATTCCTATAAAACTACTCACCCACATTACACACTTTATTCTTTGCTAAGTATTATTTATAATTTTATTTTTATATAGTACAGCAAAAAACAAAGCTAAATTATAATTTTATTATATTTGTTTACCTTACCCGCCTTGACTGGGGATCGAACTCAGGACCCTTTTTGCATATAACACGAATTGCATGGCGTCTTATCGTACACCACCATCTGGCACGTGTGTGCTCACGCGCCGCAGAGCCTACTTAAATATTTCGTTAGGTTGCTTGAAGTTTCGAAATGTTACACTATTTGTCTCTTTCCTTCTTTACAATTTCTATACGTCCCTTTCTATTTATGGTCAAAATGACATGTTATGTTTAGAAATGTTATGAAAATAATATTGTTTGACAAAATATCAAATTGACCAGCCCATATCAAATTGATATTGACATTATTTTTTTGGAGTGTGCAGCAAACTGGAGGCGTACTCTGCCTACGGGGTCGACTGTGCTCAGGGAAAGTGGGGTGGGTCTTTTGCCACCTAGTAAGCCGCCGTGTCACATAATAAAAGAAAGTAGACAGAGTGATAATAGGAAGAGGGAACAACCAAGCGGTTAAACCACAAGATGATACTAAGAAAAGAGCTGAACGATATATTTATGATGAAGAACTGAGGTGGTGATGTTCTTCCTCTTATACCCGCCCAACCTGTAAAGACACATTCCGCTAGCTGCCTTTACCCGATATAGATGCCACAATATTTACTTCAGGTGCCCATTAAAAGTAATTTAATTCATTTTACTTTATAATTCACAAATGTTATTCAATCCCTTGTGTTATAAAAATACACTGAGGTTGTACTAACATATCGTTAGACCAACTATTGCTGTCTCTATACATTTCAAGGCGAGACAGCTTATACAAAAAAGATATATCAAATCAAAATAACTTCAAATTTCACTCTTAACAGATATGCTTAGGTATTGATAGAAGCCATAAGCATGTTTGTTTCAAGTACTTATGTATATGTATGGCAAATTTAAAAAGTATGATATTGAGCGGAACTATTAGCTGTTATAAGTATGTATCTTAACTCACAATTCTCAGTGTGCGGCTATGCCGTACTTACGAACGAAGCAGCTGCAATTCCATCGAAGTCGACAGGCCTGAAGACGGTTGATGGCAGGTGTGCTGTATGAACTTCAAAAGAATTAGGCAAAAATAACAGCTAGTATTTCGCATACATACCATACCAAGATTTTGTTTACTTAAAATTAAATTAATCTAATAAAGAAATTTAATGAATGAAATTAATTAAAATGACGAATCCAAAATATAGTCGGCGAGACTGGAGTCTCGTAAAGACCAACGTGTTGAGCAGGGTGTAGTGTTGAGTGGAAAAGCTGGCAGTATAGTGTAGCCAACTGGATTATGATCACGTGCCGACACTAGGCTAGGAACCAACGAATAGCCGATCTGCAAACTCTCACGTTTATTTAGCTGTGGTTGCGCGCTGAGCTGCTGGCTGGATAGGCCCAGATTCTTTGGCAAATACTCCTCAGAGCGTCATCCACTTCTGGCTGCGGCAACACCTTTCTGCGCTTGACTCACGCAAATTCCGTAAGATGTGACTGCAACGGGCAAATCGCTCTTTATTGTAGCCCGCCAGTATTCTGCCACAAAAACCACGCAATATTGTCGTGCGACACGCCGATAGAGCCCAATGTATGTAACAAGAAGAGGAGAACGCACTCGCTTGCAGCGCAGCTTGGCCGGCGTCGACGTAACGGTACCACTTAAAGTTGGTTGCCACCACACGCTCTGCGTTAGCAACGACGTCGACCCGGGGTCAATGGTGGCCACCGCTTTCGATGGAGATGCACCAAGGCCTATATACAAAAACTTAATAAGATATGATTCCCAAAAGAATTTGGTCACATACCTGTTATTTCAGAATTTGTCAAGCGAACACGGAAATATCACTAGGATTACTCTTCGCACGAGTCGCTGATAATTTTATTTCCTTTATTTTATCTTAATGTCACAGGATGGCTTGACTATATAAAGATTTAATTTTTCACAACTGTTTTGGCCGACAGTAAAGAGAAAAGAGAACGGAAGCACCAGCGGCTATCGATATTTGGCAGCACGCAGGGTTGCGGTTCCTGTCGATCGATAAATTTTCTACCGACTGCATGTCTAGTATTTTTGGTCCTGCCAACTCATTCAAATTGTTCAGTTGATTTTTGAACGCTAACGGCTGTTATAATTCAAATATATTTAAAAGTTAAATTTGTTTTGCCACACCCCTACACCACAGGTTTCATCTAAGACTGAATAGCGAAGATAAAATCTGAAAAAGGGTGGTTTGCATTTTACCAAATATCCTTTGCATGAAAGGATCCTAATTCCCTGCCATGCAAATCTTCGAGTAGATATAACGAATTGCCAAGTTTTCTCTTAACCCGGACTTTTGTTCCTATAGGAGCTAACTTTGCACTAAAATTTGCAGCAGCATTACTCAAAGCAAAGTTCCGCTTATAGACTTCTTGGCCAATATCAAAAGAACGCGGCTTTGCGCGCAGATTATATGTTCGCTGATTGGTCACATAAGCCTTATGCAAGTGCTTTTGTATCTCAGAACGTATTTTCGTAAACTCGTCAGCACGGCTTAATCTGGCAGAGCCTTCGCTTAATAAACATAGCTTTTTTAACAAATGGTAGTCTTTCCCATGGGTCAGCATATGTTGACCAAATACTACAAAATATGGAGACTGACCAATGGACTGGTGGATGTGGTTTCGTAGTGCACAGTTTATACTGCTGAGATACAAATCCCATTCCCTCTGGTCACTTCTCAGGTATGATCTTAACGCAGCGTTAATCGATCGATTAACTCGTTCTGCGGCATTTGATTGAGGTGAGTAAGCAGCAGTACGAACATGTTCCACGCCATGCTTAGTGAGAAATGTAGTAAAATCATGGCTTTTAAATTGAGTGCCATTATCACTCACAATTACCTCAGGGACTCCATAACAATCAAATATATCCTCTTTCAAGAACGAAACTATGATCTTTGAATTAAATTTTCGGACCGGCTTAAGAAATGTAAATTTCGAGAAGTGGTCCAGAATAATGAAGATACCAATATTTCCTCTTTTTGTACGCGGAAATGGACCAATAAAGTCCACATAGAGCCGTTGAAATGGCCTTTCACTCGTAGCTTGCTTTCCCATTGGGGTCTTAAGTGCTTGTGTGGGATGTTTTGAGGTTTTGCATAGCTCGCAGTTGCCTATATATGTACGAACATCTACTACCATTCGAGGCCAATAAAACTTTCGTCTTATATGCTCTAAGCACTTAGCTATTCCGCAATGGGAGGAGGTAGGTGGATCGTGTGCCGACTTGATCACACTATCACGCAGTTGAGATGGTACAAAAAGCTTCCAAGAACCATCATTCTGTTCATTACTGTCAGGGAATTCGGTTCGATGGTATAGGAACTCATCCACCACTTGAAAATCTGGTAAGTTTGCTTTATTATAACGATCCTTGAGCTCAGCATATTCATTGGAATTGAACGCTTCCGAACTTAAGTCTATTTCGGGACCTGCGTCGATGTCCAAGGCAGCGATCTCAGGATTTTCTTCGAAACATCTCGACAGAGCATCGGCTACAATATTTTCGCTACCTTTGCGATGTTCGATTTTGAAATTGAAGCCTTGCAGCTTGAGAGCCCATCGTGCGAGTCTGCCATTCAAGTCTTGTTGGTTCATTAACCAGCGCAAACTTGCATGGTCAGTCACCACTGTAAATTCGTGACCCTCAATATACATCCTGAATCTTTTGATTGCTAAGACGACTGCTAAGCACTCTAGCTCGGTCACCGAGTAGTTGCGTTGTGCTTTGTTCAGCTTCTTTGACATATACGCAATAGGTCTTTCTACTCCAAATTCATCGCATTGAGCCAACACTGCTCCTACGCCAAAACCAGAGGCGTCGCATTGAACAACAAAAGGTTTTGTGTAATTTGGGTGAATAAGAAATGGAGCAGAGGTCAAAAGTTTTTTTAATTCGAGAAAAGCCTTTTGCGCCTCATCGTTCCAAACAAAGGTGTTTCCTTTTAGCAGCTCTGTTAAAGCAAAAGTGACATCAGAATAATTGGGAAGGAATCGTTGATACCAACCAGTCATGCCTAAAAATCTTTTAAGCTGACGTTTGGTTTTGGGTATCGGAAAGTCTGACACGGCTTGAATCTTGTTAGGGTTGGTTCGTAAAGTTCCTTCACCCACAATGTATCCTAAGTACTCGACTGTCTTAAGACAAAATTGACTCTTGCCAATATTTATCGTGAGACCAGCTTTTCGAAGTTGGGTTGCTACCTCAGCCAAGTGTGACAGGTGTTCTTCAAAGGTGGAAGACATTACTAAGAGGTCATCCAAGTATACTAGCACATGAGACTTCATGCTATAGGGAATAACTTGGTCCATGAGTCTACACATTGTCTGAGGAGCGTTCGTTAAGCCAAAAGGCATTCTGGTAAATTGATACAGCGGGCGGTTTGGGACAGTAATCGCTGTTTTGGGTTTAGACTGTTCGTCCAAACAAATTTGCCAGAAAGCGTCTTTTAAGTCGATCTTGGAAATGCAGTGAACCGGAGGAAGACGACTCAATAATCCTTCGATCAGAGGTGTTGGGTACGCGTCTTTAACGGTTACTTCATTCACCTTCCGCGAATCCAAACAAACTCTTGCCTTTCCAGGTTTTGAAACTAGAACTGCCGGGGACGACCATGCAGATGCGGGGGCTTCTTCAAGCACACCTAACCCTATCATACGATCGATTTCTTCGCATAATTGTTGTTCCTTGGCTGGGGATAACGAATAATATCGTTGTTTTATGGGTTTAGCCGCACCAGTATCAATAGAATGTTGAACTAGGCTTGTTTTTCCTAAACCATCTCTCTCAGATGAAGGGAAGAAGTCTACAACAGATTTTAGTCGTTTCCTCTCATCTGCACTAAGAGAAATACTATCAGACGGGTGAGTTTGACAGGTTAATTCATTTACCGCACAAGCATTTGAAATTGTGATTCCAAATGTGGACCAGAAATCCATTCCGCAGATAATGTTTTGTGTGATTGATGGTACAATCAGAAACTCAACATTTTTCTGCTGTAGGTCATATTCTATCGGAACAGTAAGGCTTCCTAACACATATTGAGCTTGACCATCGGCTGTGCGAACTTCACCTCTTAATTTTTTAAATTCGGTCTTCGTTGAAAGCAGTCGTTCAGCCAGTTGTCCTCCAATTACGCTTTTATTAGCTCCACTATCTAGTAGTGCTAAATATCTTTCACTAAATAACGTAAGTGCTATATAAGGACGACTATCATTGCTCTCACGAACTATAGAAGAAACTATAACATTCTTTATAGAGCGTTTGTCTTTCCAAAATGTTCTCAATCGGGCTGTAGAGCGAGTCTTTGTTAGGGAATTCACTCTCAGGCTGAAGATTTCAGCTCTTCGCTTATTGTATTCCTTCAACCGAACATGGTAAGGTTTAAACCGGGTATTATTTGCAAAATCAGTGCTTTGTGTAGTCTTGTCAGGGGTCATAATTGAGTCATTGGTATTTTCCAATACAGGTTCCGAGGCTATATTCTGAGGACATCCACTTATTATGCTCGGCGGACATCCTGTTGAGGGTTTTCCGATTCAGGATGGCATTTAGGACAAGTGGGTTTATATGTATCAAGACGTCCGCATCCATAACAGAACACTCTTCTGGTTTTAAGACAGTCTTGATACCTGTGACCTATTTCTTCACAATTCCAACACTTAGTTTTTTCGACTGAGCGTATGGCATTTATGTCCGATGAGACTGCTAAATCTGAATTGTTTGTTTCCAAAAAATCCTCTTCATGTACTAATTCGTTTAGAAACCGCTTGTTGGTGTTTGGTCTTGGCATAGTTTTGGATGACATGCTTAAGCAAAATTGTTCATGCTTGTGACATTCAATTCGCAAAGAAGCTAAAGTTGGAGTAGAGACATGGAGCAATTCTAATCTCAATTCTGGCTTAAGGTTTCTCTTAATATTATCGATAAGCTCACGATCTGAGATTGGCTCACGCAAGGCATCCGCGATACTCAACATTGCGTCTAAAAAGTCTTCAAAACTTTCGCCACTTCTCTGTTTACGAGATCTAAGAGAATCTTTTATATCTTCTTCTGATCGTTGATCTCTATATCTCTCTCGCAAACTATCACAAAGTTGAGACCAATTGGAACGATTATTTGTGCGTTGGAACCGCCAGTAAAATTGTAATGCTGGTCCAGAAAAGAGGGTATTTGCAAATTGATATAGCAGACTAAAATTTCCATTTAGGTATTGGTCAGTCAAACAGCTAACTCTATAAATAAAGTCTTCTATAGAAATGTCATTAGAAGATCCTGAGAATTTTAACTGCCAGCTTGAAATAATGCTGGCGATTTTATCCGGACGATCAACAGAATCGTTGGTTCGGCTATTTAATGAAGCACGACTTTCTTGAAACCTATTATTACTTGGTCGTGTATTATTTGAGCGCATGGAATGATTTGGCTCAGCTGCTGATTCATTAGGAATATTATGCTGGTTATTTGACAAGCTTAAATTCCGAATAGCTGAATTGATCTCGTCAGTCACGGCTATGATCATACTTGCACGAAATGTATCCAAAGAATTAGTTATTAAATGCTGTATTCGCTGGTCAGTAACCACCGAGGGTTCAAATGAAGCGTTGGACGAATCACGTCCAGTACTCCTATCAGCGTTAAAGTTTTGCCTATTTGTCTGTACTGAGGAGTTACTTCTCTGATTATTGGATCTAGTATGGGGTCTATTTCGGGAAATTGCACCTTGTCGATGAGAGCCACGCGGTGCTCTAGGAGCTTGAAATGGTTGTTCAAGGGTCTGACTTTCACCAGTGTTTAATACTGCCAAAGTACACGGTTGTCGGCAAGTAGGGCAAGATTCGTTAGTTCCTAACCATATGACCATACAAGATCGATGAAACTTGTGCTTGCAAGGAGTTTCAGCAAGCTCATTATCAATCAACACAGTGTCCTTACAAATATTACACAACACCGGCTCAACAGCTACACTTGCTGCTAAATTTTCTTGGCTGCGTTGAACTGACATCTTAACCTGAGAGCTGATATACCTTAATCAGGCACGAAAAAACGATAGAAAGATACAAAAAATAGTTTACCAAACGGTAAGCGATAAAATAAATGATTTACCAACCGGTAAGAGATAAATGCGATAATTGTTTTGTTTTTAGATATTTTTTCATAAATTGTTTGGGTCTTAACCTTCCATAAAATTGCGGCATCATATTATGTTTATTTATAAATATAGGTCCAAGTCTTCTCTTAGCTAACACTGAAACTACTAAAAACATTTTTTTTTGAATAATTGCATAAATGAAAGAGTAACTTGACGAAATATTCCATCAAGAAAAATCTCAATTTCGTTTAAGCAATTGATTTTATTTCAGCCAACAGTAAGAGGAACTTGCTGAATAACAACAAGAGCAATCTCAATTACTTTAAGCTTAAATATTCCATTATAGAAATAAGAAATCTATCACCTGGTAGAGAATCAACAAAAAATCAAAACTAAAATTTCCAAGGTGAAGGGAAATCAAAATCTGATAAAGGTTTTAGAAGTACCTAACTATTGTTAGCTACTGTACTAGCAATATAACTTGATTGTTGGTAAGGTTCCGCAAAAGACAGTCAGATATCCAAAAATCCTAACAATCAAGCATACGCACTGAAACTACAAAACAGATTGGATGATGGTTGGTTGGGAATAGGAATAAAAGAAGGGAATTTGGGAAGCGCGGGGTGAACAATGCTCTGTTTTGTTATAACCAAATTCATTTAAGATGAAACGAATGAACATGACCAAATCAGCACTGAGATAATCATCTCGAGAATCCCGAATGAAAACGGATTCGCACACTTTTCTGGTTTCGGCCTCGTTTGGGCCTCTTATTGGTTAACATAAAACGAACAAATACGGTATATTCGGCTTTTTCTGCCCCACGTTGGGCGCCATTTAATATGTAACGAACACGATCAGAGTGTGCAGCAAACTGGAGGCGTACTCTGCCTACGGGGTCGACTGTGCTCAGGGAAAGTGGGGTGGGTCTTTTGCCACCTAGTAAGCCGCCGTGTCACATAATAAAAGAAAGTAGACAGAGTGATAATAGGAAGAGGGAACAACCAAGCGGTTAAACCACAAGATGATACTAAGAAAAGAGCTGAACGATATATTTATGATGAAGAACTGAGGTGGTGATGTTCTTCCTCTTATACCCGCCCAACCTGTAAAGACACATTCCGCTAGCTGCCTTTACCCGATATAGATGCCACAATATTTACTTCAGGTGCCCATTAAAAGTAATTTAATTCATTTTACTTTATAATTCACAAACGTTATTCAATAAAAAAAATCCCTTGTGTTATAAAAATACACTGAGGTTGTACTAACATATCGTTAGACCAACTATTGCTGTCTCTATACATTTCAAGGCGAGACAGCTTATACAAAAAAATATATCAAATCAAAATAACTTCAAATTTCACTCTTAACAGATATGCTTAGGTATTGATAGAAGCCATAAGCATGTTTGTTTCAAGTACTTATGTATATGTATGGCAAATTTAAAAAGTATGATATTGAGCGGAACTATTAGCTGTTATAAGTATGTATCTTAACTCACAATTCTCAGTGTGCGGCTATGCCGTACTTACGAACGAAGCAGCTGCAATTCCATCGAAGTCGACAGGCCTGAAGACGGTTGATGGCAGGTGTGCTGTATGAACTTCAAAAGAATTAGGCAAAAATAACAGCTAGTATTTCGCATACATACCATACCAAGATTTTGTTTACTTAAAATTAAATTAATCTAATAAAGAAATTTAATGAATGAAATTAATTAAATGACGAATCCAAAATATAGTCGGCGAGACTGGAGTCTCGTAAAGACCAACGTGTTGAGCAGGGTGTAGTGTTGAGTGGAAAAGCTGGCAGTATAGTGTAGCCAACTGGATTATGATCACGTGCCGACACTAGGCTAGGAACCAACGAATAGCCGATCTGCAAACTCTCACGTTTATTTAGCTGTGGTTGCGCGCTGAGCTGCTGGCTGGATAGGCCCAGATTCTTTGGCAAATACTCCTCAGAGCGTCATCCACTTCTGGCTGCGGCAACACCTTTCTGCGCTTGACTTACGCAAATCCGTAAGATGTGACTGCAACGGGCAAATCGCTCTTTATTGTAGCCCGCCAGTATTCTGCCACAAAAACCACGCAATATTGTCGTGCGACACGCCGATAGAGCCCAATGTATGTAACAAGAAGAGGAGAACGCACTCGCTTGCAGCGCAGCTTGGCCGGCGTCGACGTAACGGTACCACTTAAAGTTGGTTGCCACCACACGCTCTGCGTTAGCAACGACGTCGACCCGGGGTCAATGGTGGCCACCGCTTTCGATGGAGATGCACCAAGGCCTATATACAAAAACTTAATAAGATATGATTCCCAAAAGAATTTGGTCACATACCTGTTATTTCAGGATTTGTCAAGCGAACTCGGAAATATCACTAGGATTACTCTTCGCACGAGTCGCTGATAACTTTATTGCCTTTATTTTATCTTAATGTCACAGGATGGCTTGACTATTTGAAGATTTAATTTTTCACAACTGTTTTGGCCGACAGTAAAGAGAAAAGAGAACGGAAGCACCAGCGGCTATCGATATTTGGCAGCACGCAGGGTTGCGGTTCCTGTCGATCGATAAATTTTCTACCGACTGCATGTCTAGTATTTTTGGTCCTGCCAACTCATTCAAATTGTTCAGTTGATTTTTGAACGCTAACGGCTGTTATAATTCAAATATATTTAAAAGTTAAATTTTACCATCTTTGTGCCCCTTCCTCCCATTTCACTCATACCCTCACTCCTCCACAAATTCCCTAGCAAAAATAGAATAGTTGAAAGTAGGAATTTTTTATTTTTAAATGTGCTAAACGTGGCGTGTAGAAAGCTTCATGCCGCATTTAGAAACGAAAATCCTTAACGTTCATGTAGAAAAGCTACACGCCGCACATGGGAAAGCTAAACGTGGCGTTTAGAAAAGCTACACGCCGTATGAAGAAATGAGAAAGCTAAACGTGGCATGCAGAAAAGCTACACAAACCGTAGAGGGTTTAAAAATCTCAGCGTTAACATGTTGAAAAACTACATTTCGTGTAGTTTTTACATATTTTGTTTTCTTTGTGTATAAAAAAGGCAAACAAAAAAGAAAATAAACGAAAAAGCAAAGCTAAATTCATCTATGCCGAAGTTTTAATACACTTAAAACAGATCATTCCTACACAGAAAAAAAATAATGTCAATATCAATTTGATATGGGCTGGTCAATTTGATATTTTGTCATGTAGTGAGAGGGGTAAAGCTGCTGATCGGTTTAACATGGTAAACTCCGGCGATCCTGGCTTGTATCTCCCCTGGTAACAGAGCGGTGCATCCTCAAACCATCTGGCTAACGTGAGCGACGATCCTTCCCTACGTCAAATACGGGGCGTTACTTCTGGCTTGGCACCCGATTATCGTCTAATTCATACGTCAATGGAAACTGTAAAAATGCCACGGATACGGACCACTATCGACGATAAGGATATGCACCCAGAATGTTCCCACCATCAACAGGAGTGTGCTGATAAACAGGTATGAAAGTCCTCGAAAAATATTCATCAGACGTAAACGCACTCCAGGAAATGCGATTGATTGGACAAGGGAAAACGTCGAGAAAACATCATCAACCAATGCCCCTTGGGAGATCTACTATAGCGGACATGTAACCAAGCACGAGTTAGGGTGCGGCTTTGCAGTCTGCGGAAGACTGCGTGGCTCTGTCATCAGCTTCACACCTGTTAACAAGCGACTAGCCGTACTCAGACTTAAGGCAAAATATTTTAATATTAGCCTTATCTGTGCTCACGCCCCAACAGAAGACAAGGACGCCGCGACGAAAGACGAATTCTATGAGCGCCTGGAACGTGCCTACCAGCGCTGCCCGAACAAAAGTCGGGAGAAAGCCGTTTTTAGTCCGACAATCGGCCGACTTAGCCTGCACGAAGAAACCTCCAGTAATGGAGAGAGGCCAAGAGATTTTGCTGCGGGCAGGAATATGGTCGTTAGTAGCACAAGATTTAAAAACCGCGACAACCACAAGGCGACCTGGTCCCCTGATCATAACACGAAAAATGAGATTGATCACGTTGAGATAGACGGAAGGCATTCATCGAGTGTGCTAGACGTACGTGCTGTCCGAGGAGCCAGCATAGACTCGGTTCACTACCTTGTTGCAGCCAAAGTACGCACGCGGCTCAGTGTGGCTCATGCCGCACGCTCAACGTCGAAGCTGAACGTCGAGAAGCTGCAATCACAACGGACCTCCGAAACCTACATAGCAAAACTCACCCATTTGCTCATGGAAATTTCAACGCGAGCTGTCAAGGAGCCATACCGAAAGAAAGGGGGGGGAGGAGAAGCGCCTTTTTAGAAGGAAAAAGAATGAGCAGGAAAGGCGTATGCGTGAGGAAGTCGAAAACCTGTTCGGCATGTGTGAGACTCATAAATTCTACCAAAAAGTTCGGCGCCTTGCCGAGGGTTTTAAGCCCGGAGCCTCACTATGTAAGGACGAAGACGGAAATCTTGTCGCAGATCCTCAAATGGCACTAGACAAATGGAGAAACTATTTTTTCAACCTGCTGGGAGCCGATGACGAACACAATGACATCCCTGGAGAAATAGTGGAACCACCAATCGATGATATAGAAATAGACCCACCGGACTATAACGAAGTCTGGTTAGTCATATGCAGAATATGATCTGAAAAGAGCATGCCCGAAGATTGGAGTCTAAGTGTTCCCTGTCCAATACTTAAAAAAAGAAAATGCAGTCAGCGCCATTAACCGCGAGTTCAGTCTCCTACCTTTTGCATATAAGGTTCTGTCATGTATCTTAGTAAGAACATTTTGTGCTCGAAAAAACAAAAATTTTTCATGGTGTGTGGGGGAGGGGGTCTCGACAATCGGCCCGGACTCTCACCACCTATTTTTGTGTTTGAGGGCTTTTCTTAAACAAAAATTCAGTATTTGAAATTCAATTTTAAAAAAACATAAATTTTGTTTACTCGTTTGTATTTACAAGCACTTTAATTTCGATAAATTTTTAAATTTAAAAAAAAAAGTAGGTATATTTTTTCTACATTTGGGCCCATTGCATTAAAAGTCCTTACACTATCAGATTTATACAGGGTGCGTCAAAAGAAGTCATCTGATGTTGTTTAGTTTTAATTTTTTTCTAAATAAAAAACGTATATTCTGTTTTTTGATTATATTTATTTGAACCTATAGAATTTTGTTGGTTATTTCGAGAAGATGATATCGGCCAAATGGGCTCCGTTACAATTGATTGCCATACGGGCTCGTTTTATGGCATTTTTCATCACTTCGTCAAGAACTTCGGGCTGCAGATTCTCGAACTCGTGTCGAATGATGTCCTTGAGGGCTTCCAAGGTCTCGGGCTTGGTTACGTAAACAAGGGATTTCAAAAAACCCCACAAAAAAAAGTCTGGAACGGTTAAATCGGGCGGAAATGAGGTGGAAATGAGCCTCATCGCACATTATGATTTTGGTCGAAAAATCGATTATTCACGATTATGGCTTGTTCACTTGTATTCTACATCTGTCTAGTCCACAAATGTTAAAACAGATCTGACTTTGGCGGCTATTTGTAAAAATAAGAGCATCTTCCAATAGGGTGACTTCTTTTGATCCACCCTGTATCTGAAAACGAAACTCAGGTTTCTTCTTCTTAAATTGCCTTTAATTTGTTCAATAGGTGCAGAAAAAGTTATGAGAGTCTAAGTGAAGGCAACTTTTGAAAAAATCAAAAAAAGAGTGTATCGATAATATCTCGATAACGATTCGACAGATGTCGATTTTCGTGCTCAGCGGGCCAAAATACATTAGAAAAAGTTGGTTTGGTGAATTGGCGGAAGATCGACTTCCATTTTGTCGAGCAGTGTAGTTGATAAATCGATAGTTTTCCCAAACACACCCCTCCCAAAAAAAAACACGGCACAGTGCTTGGCTATTCTCTCAAATGCGCTTGCTCTCCTCTCTCAGGTTCTTTTTCTCACTCTCCTCTCCTAAAATCAAAAAACAGAACGAATTTAGCTCGAATTTCAAGCGCGAAATTCTTAAAAATTCAAGAATGATAATATTTTTTTCCAAGAGCGTTCGTTCTTAAATTATTCGTTTGACTTTTTTTCTGGGTGTAGCTTATTACGATTGTATCAAAGAGAGTTAGAATAAGACTATAGGTGCCGCACAAAACTTGCCTAAAAACAGTCAACTTTTGCATTTAAAGCAGCATAAGCTTTAATTATCCAAAAACCCAGAAGTGGTGGAACATTTCTCACAACTGACTGCTGGTCAGCACATGAAAATCATCTAGAATCAAGGAAACCGCTTTTATAGCCGGAAAAAAGTACAATTTTTTTACTTTTGTTACCAAAATGTTGCCACAATAAGCATAATTATGAATCATCTTAATTTCCCACGCTACGATAAAACAAACATATTTGATCAATTTTCAATGCTTACTTATCAATTAATCACTACAAAGCTTATTATACAACTGAGATTTAGTCCAAATCACTTTGTTTATACAGCCGGAACACCTGTTATTTACCCACTCAGAAAAAACACTCCCTTAAGTCCAGGAGTAGAAGTCGTGCTCTACTTGATGACCCAATTAACTTATAATTGAACTGACCCCTTCGAAGTATGCTAAAAATATGTCTGGAATTATGTAGGAAACGAAGGAAGGCACAAGCAAAAGGCAAAGCAAATTAATTTGATTTCTCAATAAGCAAATTGTTGTTAGCCATTATTAGCGTAATTTATTGATGTTTCAGGTGGCAATCGCAAAAGGGGAGTTAAGGGTCTTTTGAATTGCGTAAGGAAAGGCATGCTGCCATAGAATTAAGGCATTAAATAACCAATAAATTGTAGAAAGACTTTTAAACCTCACTTGATGAAGGTATGGGAGATGGCCGCGGCTAGGAAAGATGATGATCGGGGATTGATGTGGTTGCCTGGGCGATCTCCTATATTTTGAATGTTTTATATGCCAATTAAAACACGAAGTTTAATATTTCACTTAAACTTTATTGAATTTTAATGGTTGTAGCTATGCTTAGTGTTACCGTTCGCGGATAGGCTGAAAAAGTTACAAAAAGTTTCGGCCACCCTAGCGCTGCCTGAAGTTGCCACAAAGGGTTAAATTCTTAACAAAATTCCAAACAATTTTCTACCGAAATTTGATAAAAATGCAGAATACTGAGCATTTATGTGCTATAGTAATTGCTTGAAGCTGCGACTTAGTTTTTAGAAATATGTTTTATTTTATTTTTGTAAATTCCAATATTCCTGCCATAAATTACACATATATTTTGCTTTGCTTAAAACTTTCCATCGATTTTCACAAGACCATTTACATCTTTCATCGACAACTTTTACCGTCTGCTTGGAATGCCTTCACCTTTCGCCTTGGGCAGCCATAAAGTATTATTTCGTACAGGCTTCCAACCACCCACACCCAGTTGACCTAGTAAACTTTTAGCCACAAAATTCACAAATCATTTGCAAAATAAAAAAAATAAAATGCCACTACTCGATATTTGGCTCTAAGTCAAACAGCACTAAGCTGTCACGTAGTCGAAGCAGGAATATTGTTGAACGAAATCTGCAACTACGATGCATTTTCAGGCTCATTAATAATGCAATTCACACACGCCTGGTTGAACTCTTCCCCCATATGGCTTGCACCTCTCCCTTCCTTCCTTCCGGCCGCGCCACACCGAACTTGCCGCCACTTCCGCTCGTTAAGCGATGGCCTATGAAATGAGCTGCAATAGCGGTCGACGCTCATTGCACATTATGGCTCACATCCTGAAAATGGAGATGGGGTGGTGGGGCGAAAAAGAAAAGCATAATTATAGGTGGGCTGCATTTTAAAGCGACTCTGCCAAAGTTAATAAACAATTTGTGGTCATTATTTATTAATTACTTTTTAATTACACAGGCAATTTTTCTTCTTTTTATTTGGCCGGAGGGCGGCACTTTATGTTGTTTCGTGCAAAATTTGTAACCACTGTTTATGTGCTTTTCGTGGGCCTTGAGGGAATTTAGTATACTTCTAAGGTTTCCCGTTGCGTCATAGGCATATCCACTTTGCATGTCACATACAACAAAAAAAAAACTAAATTAAATTACTTGCCTTTTAGAGCGATTGTCCTGAGTCATGGCTAAAAGTAGGCAGCAAATATGGAGAGTGAGTGGGGGAAAGAGCATGACAAGGGTTGTGCAAATTTTTGGTAAAAGGAAAATTCAATTTTGCAGAGCTAAGGCATCATGTTGCGAGCCAGCCAAATGCACCAAACTGTGAAACCCCCACTTTAAATTACATCCCACTCGCAAGTTTTAAAATTACTTATAAAAACTTTAGCTCAATTTCAGTTTGTTTACATTTCAAATATCTAACAACTACTTAAAACAAAAATCACAACTGGATGACCCAATTCTGGGCACTCACTTAAACTATATACTTGTACAACTAAATTTAACTTGGCTTACACAAAATCTAAGGCTAAGCATTTCATCACGTCACTAGTAGGTTGTCAATATTGTTGCTCAGCATGTTGTTATCTTCCTCCTCGTCGTTTTCCGACTGATTGATGTATGTCGCCTCTGGCACCCTAGTGGCATTTAATGGCATTTTGTAGGCGATGGGCAGTTGGGGAGCAAGTGAAACGATGGGCTTGGCTTTGCTATTTCGGCCAAATGGCTTCGCGTCATTGGTATCCAAAAAGAATTTTCCACGAAGTCTGATTTAAAGAAAATCAAGTTAAGCAGAGCAGAGAGTGAGGGAGAAGCAGTCGTCGATAATTGACTTACCTGGGATCTGCGCCCATGCCCATGAAGGCATTGCCTTTGGCATCACGGCACATGCCAAACACTTGCGAAGGCTCGCAACGTTGCACAGGAAAAGCTTGAGGCTGTCGCACACTTTCCACGAAATATTCCCAGGCGCGCTGGTGACTGCAACCAACTGAAAGAAAATTGGGGGAAAAAAATGAATTAAATTATCAGAAAATTAATGAAAATTCATTTATATTTTCACTAAGCCAAATTTTTAATTGCTAGTTTTCCTGCACTTTTGAAAAAAAAAATTTATGGATATCTTGAAAATTGATACAGATCTTTTAGCATATAAAGAGTGATCCATTTAGAGTGGATTTTTTAATTTAAAATAAATAATTTTAAAAAGAATGGGGTGTTTAAATCTTTATTATTATCCAAAACAGCTATTTCTGGCAAGTTCTTTTAAAAATAATAAAGTTGGTCCATTCGGATGGTACAATTTTGGGTCACTCTTTTCACCATTTCTACCGATGTCTCGCGTATCGACGAAGACTTTTGATTTCACATAACACCAAAGACACCAGAAGTGTAATATCTTACGGTCTAAGCGGTCAGTTTACAGTTTCGAAATACGAATTTAGGTGCTCATAAAAATGAGTACTCAATAAAGTTATCGTTTCGGTTCAATGGTTTACAGAGGTTTTGTCGGTTCGGTGAGGCCCAAATTCTCAAAAGTTCAGTTAAGCCGGTCAAATATTTGCTTGAAATAACCTGAAACTGTGTGCTATGGGGTTTTGAACAACAGTTTCACCTAATATCGGTAAATTCCTATTACTGCGACAACTTTTCCGTGGCTGAGGAACATTTGCTTGTGGACCATGTTGAGTTAAACAATTATATTTTTAAAATAAGAATAATGATGCGGTAACTTGGAAGCAAAAGGCCGAGGCTAGGCGCAGACTTGAAGATCAGTTTACCGTTCCAGCGTGGGACAACTGAGTTCACAAAAGTTACCCGCAGTGATGAGGAAGCAATCACTTGAATAAGATCGCAGCGCCACCAAAAGCTTGGTCTCCGAAACCAAAGCATGATTCCTGTTAACAACCCAAGTCATGATAAATTGAACTTAATCTCTAATCCTAGCAAGAATTATTGTACCTATGTATGTATGCTGATTTTATCAACCTGACTCGTTTAACAAATCTAGTACAATCCGGATCAGTAAAATAATGAGGCCTCTCTCTATACTCTCTTGCATATTTTATTCGTTGTTCTCCTCCTTAAAAAAAATGCATCAACAATACGTTTCTGCCATTAACAAAATGAAAAAAGCAAATACTGTTTGTCAAGTCGATAAAAATATCGATAATTCTATCGGAGCTAATCTAGAGATTTAAATTTGACCAGAGTATGAGGCTGCGTATAAGTTTGTTGCGCGGTTCTCGCAAATCTCAGCATGAGACACTCAAACTGGGCTAATCGCAGGTCACTTTGACAGCATGACATTAAAACATGGTGTCTTATAGTCTCTGCACACTGAGTACATTTTAGAGGAACGCATAGAATTTGATGATGTGAAATGGAAATTTACACTGGTAACATCTAACAATTTACATTTGTCAGTTGACGCTCTTAAAAATGTATTGAATATAAAATAATACATGTTAAGCAAAAATAAATTGGCATGCTATTTTATTAATATTTGGTCAACCATTGCAGCCTTAAGAAAAAAATAGTGGTTGTTTATGGACCGTCATGCTTGGTCTTCCTCCCAAAGTAAAACTCTTTGGGTGTTTGGGGACAACTTTCGCCAGCTCTACTGTTCTTGTCTCCTGAACTTCTTGGTTTCCAATTCTTTTGTGATTTGATGTGTGGGCATTGGTATTACCGATGTAGCCGCTGCTAGAAATTTTCGAGTCAAAGACAATTGGGTCCTTTGCTAAGAAGATGGGAAGATGTGCATCATGTCGGGATGATTTTTTTTCATGTCATCAACCAAATTCTCAAGCCAGCTTTCATGCAAGGCAATTTCAAGTGCTTTCCTTGCCGACTTAATATTAAAAACAAATCAAAAATTTAAGGTGCTTGACAAGTTTCTTTAACATTACTTTATTTTATGAGGAACATGTAAAGTAAAAACTTTCATACAAAGTAAAATTTTCATACAAAATTTGAAAATTTTATTCCAGCTTTAAGGTGAGTACTGAGAACGTTCGAATTTTCCTTCAAGAAATTTGCTAGAATATGGGTTTAACGACCTGTTTTGATTTTAGTCAAAGTGAATGCTAGCAGGCTCAAGGTCGAGGTTTGATTATAGTTCAATAATCAACCAGAAAATTCAAAAGAGAATACATTTGAACATGAACAGTAGCTGTGGCTGTGTAGACGACCGTTTCGGCTGCCATGGCGGCAGCCATTTTTTAAATATTCTTTTTTCGCGTGAAGGGGGCCCAAAAGAATACGCTTCGACCGCAGAATGCACACCACCCACAACAGCCGAGCCAGCTCGGGTGACAATTTTCAAAAGTATTTTTGTGTATTGCTTTGTTTCTGAGTTTCAAACAACAAAATCAAGCAAGGAAAATTTTATTAAGTAATTTTTTATATGGAATTTGACAGCTAAAGGAAAATTCGAACGTTCTCAGTACTCACCATGACTTCTAGCATTTTTTTATTAAAATTGTTCTTTACTTCTCGTTAATACTCATCTGGATACAGACCTTAGGTTCCCAAAATCAATTCCTAAAACTCATCAGGGTATACAACACCGAAAAAACAACCGGTAAAACCGTATCAAACCGAATCCGTTATCGAAACCGAAATTAATTTTTTTAAGTGACCGTAACCCTGACCGAAACGAAAATGGATTTTATTTTGGTTAACCATAACCGAAACCTAATAACCGGTTCCATTTCGGTATTTTAAATACTTTAAGACAAAATGTAATACTTGATTTTTGTCGGTGGAAGTCACGAAAATTCATTGACACTAATAGGCACAGTCAACCAATTCACACTCACAGCGCTTAGGGAAAGTGTTCATCAATAGCAAATCACATGTTCATGCATATACAGAGAAAAAAGGATATTACAAAAAATCCATGATGATGAATTCCATATTAATTTGGACTGCATATGTGCTTAATATCCTTTTAGTTATCCAACTTAACTGAAAATCATCCAAAGGATAAGAAAAATGAACTTCCTTTTAGATGGTTTCTAGCTCCGTCGGATGATTTAAAGGATATTAAAGACATATCCTGTCCAAATGGATCTCTTTTGTATCTTTTTTCTGTGTGGTAAATAGAAAATAACTTTAAATACACGGACTTTATGAGGAATCAAAGGTATTATGAGCAGTTCACAATATATAAGTAAATGTCATCAAACATCATAAGTAATTTGTGTAATAAATCGGCTTGAGCCGGTAACCGAAACGAGTACACTAGGCAACAAGGTCCGGTACTTATATTGAAGCTATTGTGGGGGCTCTAGATGATTTTTGTGTGCTGATCAAGAAATGGTCCATCAAGTCTAGAATTCTTTGGTAATCTGAGCTCAAAGTTGCTTACAGAGCACATTTTGACACTTTTTAAAAACTTTTTTTGGGCTTCCTTTGAGTTTAACTTGGCTCATTTTGATATTATCTTAAAGTATTATTTCCTTTAAAATAAACTATTCCAAAAAATTCTACGATTTTTTTAATCGAAGACTTACCATTTTAAATGGGTTTGCACTGGATTTGGTTTAAAAAACAATATAATAAAAATGCCTACTAAACTTAAGTGATTTTGCATAGCATATTTTTGGGCAGTTGATATATCTTCGAATAAAAAATCTCAGAAATGATTAGGATAATATGTAAGATAGTTTAAACATTAGTAAAGATTCCTCTCTAAAAGGATCGAAAAAATGGTCAAAATGTGCATTTTAAGCTACTTCAAGCTCAGATTACTCAAGATCTACAAATGATGGACCATTTCTGAAAACAGATTCTTGTTCAATACACCAAACATATCTATAATCATCACCATCCCTTCAATATACTAAAAAAAAGTCTTAATTTGTAGCCTTGTGTTATTTAGTAACCGAACCGTAACTATGAAAGTTGTTATTTTTCATGTGAAGGAACCATAGAGGAGAAGTGGCAGTAAGTTGTACTTAAAGAGCCGCGTCTTCAAACGGCTGATATTTTATGGGCGAATCCACGTTGATTTCAAAACAAACATCTACAGCAGCGAAGTGCATATTTTGGCCTGACAGAGATCTGAATACAGACCTACTAAGACGTCCAAAGATGGAGGGACTCGACCCAATTAGAAGCAAAATGAAAACTATTGGGATAGGGCATAACATTGCAAAAGAACGAAAAAAGTTCGCTAGGAAAAATATCGTATGGAACACGCTGGTCCGAAGAAACTTTGAAGAAGAAAGAATCGAGAAAAGCTGGCGAGAGCTCAAAGTGACGGCTAACATCTGAGTTGGTTAAAAGAGAGGAGTGGTCCTTAATGGATTGAGAAAATTAAGGAAATGATGATTTGAAATCGGATGTGCAGGCACCATAAGTTAAAGGATTTTCTCGACTAGCGATTATGTATCTGATTCCAATACTGAAAAAAATGTTCAAATATAATCCACTTATCTTCATCTCCACGATAAAGGAATCCGCACAACTCTAAGCACTTATCTTAGGTTAGGCACTTTACTTCATTTAATTCCTCGTTAAAGTAAACCAAACGGAACCGTTATTTATACGTGGTTTGACGTTTTCGAAAGGTCACCGGTTCTGTTTGCGGCTAACGTGTTTCGATTCAGGAATGAACTAATCAATATTTATGGTCTGCTCCAAAAACGAATATAAAATAATTTTTCATTTTTTGAACCGAAATATGTTTGCCCTTTTTTGTTTCAGTACAGTTCGGGCTAAATACAAAGTGTTGCTCTAACTTCGAAGCAGATGCCCACCCGACAACCGTCCTCAAGAATGGATTTATTTTCGACATTTTCTAGAAATTTTCTCTTACTAAACTTTCGAGAACGTTTTCCATTTTCGGTCCGAAAAAGTATTACCTGTCGCACAGTTTGAAACGTAAGTTCTCGATACACGTTTTCGGATCCGTTCTCGACACTTTCTCGATAGCGAAAAATAGTCAAAATCGGATCGAAAACTAAATCTTTTTAGAGATGCGGGTTTCAAGCGGACATCAGTTATTACGATAGTTTCTCTTAAATTTTAAATCCGTTTTTCCTTAGAGATGCGAGTTTCAAACGGAAAAGATTCAATTTTCGATCCGTTTTTGACCCGGTTTCGCAATCAAGTAAGTGTCGAGAACGGATCCGAAAACGTGTATCGAGAACTTACGTTTCCACAAACTGAGCGACAGGCAATACTTTTTCGGACCGAGAACGGAACACGTTTTCGATAGTTAAGTACAAATTCGATTTTTTACTTTTTTCGATAAAAGCGTTCGATAAAAGTTGCTTCCCACACCAGGACATCGAAAGCGACCATGTCAGTTCGATATAACGAATTACACCTTTGAATCATCGAACCAAGGCCGACTGCGAATGTCGATGCTGCGCAGTGCGCTATCTTGCAATTGTTTTATCATGATATATATTTTTCGGTGCTAAACTTAGATCAGTTGTCAGTTTTCCCCCAGGCTCTCTTGTTCAAGAACCCAAATAAACCGAGCGCCTACCAATTACCAAATGGTTGGCATTCTTGTCACATGAACTTGCTTTCAAAAACATCGCCTTTGTTCAATATTTGTAAAACTTTGTATTCCACTCCACCCTAAAAATACTCACTTATAATGCCCAACCAACGATTATTGGCAATCTCCTGTCGTGCACATCCCGGCTGTAAGGGTCGTCCACCATTGGGATAGAAGTCGGCATGACCCATTGCGGTGGGATTGCCCAAAATGCCTCCATCTGTATGTATAACATCCACAAATCGTGCATCGCTGGGACTCAAGCGACGATTCGAACTGTTCCCTTCAAACAAAGGCAAAGCTGGGTCCAGAGCTGTGATTCGGGTCAATTTGGTGCCCCATTCTTGTAATTGTTTTCCCGCAAAACCAGCCACCTCTGCGCCCAGACTAAAACCAATCATGTGAATATACTTCACCGGATAGCCACGATCCACTAGGAAACGCAAAAAGCGCGCTATATAACGAGCTGTGATGGGCAAATTCTCCACAGCATTTGAGTACCAGGGTACGGTTGTCATCGCACTCCAATCAATTAAAATGACATTGTATTGACCGCGACGCAAAAAGGCTGTAAGAATACGAAAAAACAAAAGGGATGAAGCTCTGGCTCAGGACGGGGACCCACTTACCATCTTTGAGCTGCTGGCTGCTCTGCTGTTCGCCGGTGGCCGATTCGGAGAAACCATGTAGATAGATGGCCAGCGGGTAATTGAAATTGAAATTGCTTTGCGACAGGCCAACAACATCGCTCAGGTGAAGCAATTGGGCGCTCTGGCGGTTCCGTCTTTCCAACAAAAAAGGAGGAAACAAGTGCAGGGGGAGAAGAAGGAAATAAGCCGTCAATATGCATGAACTGGGAAAGGAAGTTGAGCAGCAGACTTACCTGGTGTACAGCAAAAATTTGATGTCCTCGCTTTCGCGTATTAAACAGCAGCTGGCACAGGAGCCACGTGGAGCAGCGCTATAGAATATGGGAGAGCCAGCTGAAAGGGAAATCACAGACATATCAGTACATGACTTTCAAAAAATGTCAAAATACATCTTAATCAATTTTCAGCCCTTAGGCAGCAAACAAATTGATTCATTAACTTCATTAGCTCATTAACAAATCGCTAAAATGCCAACTAACAATAATACACACACATAAACAAAACTTCAGCAATACCAAACGGTCGTAATGCAAAACGAAACCAGCCAAACGAAAACTTAACTTGGCCATGAACTTGAGTGGAGGCAGTTGCTGCTACTTAGCCAGCAACTGGCTACTGTTTACTGGCTGCTACATGGCTAGCACGTGACGCATACGCCGCGTGTTACGTCGTAAATTCAAACGATGAAAAAGAAGGGAAAAAAATAAACAAGTTTTCATCGAGTGATTGTTGCTGTTGTGATATCAATATCCATTTGAGTGGGTCAAGCCGTGTGTGCAATGTCAATGACGTTTTCATGTTTTTGTCATGTTTTGTTTTGCTACACAAATTTATCAGCGCAGATTTTTTTGAATCGATTTTGATGAGATGCCAAATCAAATAATAATGAGAATGATGTCGATGATGATGACCTTAAACAATGCCACATTACTTGGCAGTTCTGAGCAGTTATCACCTTACCTCTTCCGCCTAAGAGAAGGTATATCAGCTAAGATGTATTTGTTGTTATCAAAATCGAATTTTCATGCAATTTCAATTGTTTTTTCTCTTCCAAATATTGGGTTAGCTTAAGGTTCTTAAAACAGGCGTTTGTTTCAGTGATGAACTTTTTATTGACAAAAATCTTTTAATTTAGATCCATTTATCGAATTTAATGGCTAAATCTGGATAATCTGCTGGATTGCTTTAGAGATTTATGACATGGCGAACGTGCAATGTCATATTTTTTTTTTCTTCGTCGAATGCGAGCTTTTCTTACTTCACATCTGAATTAGGTAATCGATAAATGCATTAGCATAGCTGCCTCTAGTTACCTCACACTTTTTCATTATCCAATAACATTCCATTGAGGTTTTTTCCAAAGATCTCTTTTGGGTGACCTGAACGTTTACCGACTCTTGAGCTGGTTAGACCAAATCACTCTGTACCATTACTGTACCATTTTACTAGGTTTCGGTGCTGACTTCTTTAAGCAAAAACTAATGTTTGATGTGAATTTTCGTCAAAATTCAAGTGGTTGTATAAATGATGTATAAATTTGACAGTAGTATTAAAAAAGGGTTGTTTTTAAAGGGAATTCCTATCTTACCAAACTGTGCTTGTAGCTTCGCCTTTCAATTCTAGTTTAAGACCGATGTCCACTCAAGTCTAAATGGGAGTGTAGAAGAGGAACTTGAAAATGAGCGCACAAAAAAAAGAACCTGTCAGAAACACTCATTCGGGTGTGTACCAGAAATCTATAGAGATTTTCGTATAAAGGGTTTCATTTCGAAATAAAACTGTTGCCTTAATATGTGAAGTGTCTTTGAAATGCTAGGCTACTAGATTAGATGACAAAAGTTGAGAGATCTGAAACCGACTGCTCAAGGCAAAGCAGATTTGATGCGTACGGTTTTCTTTCCCTAAAATCTAGTAGACGACATTATTCTTGTCACTTTACATAAAAAGTCCTCCTAGTTAAATTAAAAAATCTTGTTTTACGAAAATCTCAGAATTTCTGGACACACCCGATTATTTACCTTTTGCGAATTTTTTTACGACCTTTCTAATAAGTAAACCTGAAGTTTTTAGCCGGCTCGAGGTCATGTTAACTTTAAACTTTAGATCGTACAGCTGTTTCATCAAGTCACCACGCTCAATCATCAACGATCAAAGCCTACTGAAACTTTTCGAAAACAGCAGTCTTTCATGCCTGTGTTGTCAAAACTGTTTTGGAATTCCAAAGCAGCATGCGCGCAAAACACTCGAAGACACCCTGAACAGAACAGAAGCCTTTGTGTGTGTGTGTGTCTCCTCTATGGTCTTTCTAGCATTAGTGTGGAAAGCCTATGCTTTCTGCTTCTAAAACAGTCACAAAAAGTCGTAAAAACAGTCACAAAAAGTACAAAAAACGAAAGGTAACGCGTTGTTGTTAAAAACTTAAAAAAAAGGTTTAATTATAACAACAACTCCTGTTTGTTTGTAATTTGCATGCAAAGATTTTGGTCACCGCCTTAGAAGCAGAAAGAAAAATAGTGAGTGAGAGAATTAAAATTTATATTGTTAAATAAAAATTTGTAAAGAAAAGAAGCATTGTATATACGAATTTGTACTTATTTGCTTGATAATTGTAGAATTAGCTTAAGCGCATGAATTTGCGTTTGTACCAGAGATCTGCAAGATTGACTATTTTCTTGACCCGAGTATACTTGTTGTTATTGCGTCTTGGGTATGATTTTCCACTTAAAGTATGGAGTCAGTTCATATACTCACTCATATCGTAGTAGTATTTCAGTGACTGGTCTCAGTTTTGAGCGGGTGTCAAACTTACTTGCTCCTGCTTTGAGGGACACAGCACGATGCTTTGTAGGTTACATACCAATTTTACTCAGACAGCAAAGAGGAATACGCAAATAACCCGGTGTTTTGAGCACACATTCTACATGAGAATTGCTCTTCGCATTTCTTGGTTTCTAAAGCACGCGTCACGTTCATGGTAGGGAAAAACATAGGTTAAATGCTCGCTCAAATTTAAAGGTATGCAAACTTCTTCATACCTTTTTTCAGTGGGCGTAGGCAAAATTCCAAAAACAATACACACAGAATTCGGTTTTGCTGACGTCGACGTCAAAGCAGGGATGAATTTGACGAGAAGTGAAGGAAACGAACAGAAGCCGAAGACATATCAGAGAGCAGACTCACAAGGTCACCAGTAAAAAAATTCCACAAGAGGCAAGCATGTGTAAAAAAACACTTAAGTGAGAAAGCGATAAATAGAAAATGCGTTGCTTGAATTGTTAGTGGATAATTTTACACTCAAATTTTACGGTTCCCTGTTTGTGTGAGTATTTCCTATACGCTACGCGAGTGGTGCGAGTGTTTTCGGCACTTAAGTGCGAGACGCAAATATGCCGCGAGTAGAAATTCTACTGTATACATTTTGTTGGAGTAGTCGTGATATCCGAGTGCGAAAATATCTTGTACTTATGCATGGCACTTGCAGTTGCGGTGCACTTGTGCAGATCTCTGGTTTGTACATAAGTGTGTGCAAAAATTGTTAAAAATCGAAATTGAAATCGAGATTTTTCCTGCTAACAACCAAAAAGATCTATATTAAAATCGAAACTTTTCATGGTTATCTTCATGATTGCAAATGAAGATCGATTCTCGGAATCGAGGCTTTATCTTGCAACTAAGAAGATCAAATCTTGGATCCAAAAGATTTAATTCTTGATATCATGTAGACTAGATTTAAAACCAACAACTTTCGTCTCAAAATCCATGCTTGATTTCAGTATTTTCTGCTAGGATTCAAGCATGTTCTGGCTTATCGTACTTTTGACATACAAACTGCTTGATATCAATCACGATCGGCTAGATTTTTTCTCTGAGTATATGCAATATTTCTTTTGTTAGAAAGAGACAAATGTGTAAGTTTCTTAGAAGCGAACAATGCAAGTGTGCTGGATTGCTAATTAAAATATGTATTTATATCCGGGGCGCTCAAGGCCTAGTCCACCACCTGGGCTCAAAACCCAGCTGCTTATATGGCTGTCTTGCACAGACCAAAGCTGCTGACTTTGCAAAGTCAAAAGCGTCGCCAAAAAATCTGTCGCAAAGACAATCGTTTTCTGGATTTACCCCCCAGTCGACCGTCCGTAAAAGAGTTTCGCTCTAAAAATAAATTCGTATGCTGCCCTTCTTTAGTCTTTTCCTATGCTTACGGCAAAACAGAATCAAAAACAATGTGGAAGATTTGAATGTTGGCAAAAAAAAAACACTCAGCTGTGATTTGAAAGCCGTAACCTGGCTCTGAGCATCTCTGATTATAAAACCCTCCCAAATAATTACAAACTCCCCCATATATTCCGATATTAACAAGAAAGATAGTCGGTCAAGCCCGACCAAAACTTACTCTGTACCT
This sequence comes from Lordiphosa collinella, assembly GCA_018904265.1. Lineage (NCBI taxonomy): Eukaryota > Metazoa > Arthropoda > Insecta > Diptera > Drosophilidae > Lordiphosa > Lordiphosa collinella. Next base: position 81,708 of record JAEIFV010000927.1, on the reverse strand, counting down.
GTGAAGTGCTGCCCATCACAGTTGCGGCCGGTGCTGCCCATAATTGTTTGTTTTCCTTATAACTCGAATCCCGAATACTAAATATGTCCAGAAGGTTCGAACCTTTTATCTATAAAACTGTAGGAGATATGACGTTTTTTTCGATATTGCGGGGACGGGAAGGGCAGTGGCCAAAATTGAAAATAAACTTGATCTGCCTGCAAGTATAAGAAACATATGTTCCATACATGTCAAACATCTAAGTCTTTTCATCTCTGAGATCTGTTTGTTCATACTGACAGACGGGCAGACAGAAAGACGGACGGACACAAGGACACTTTTGCACAAACTTAATATACTCTGTGTACCTCTGGTACCATTGGTACAGAGTATAGAATCGAGAGCCTAAGTTAAAGCGTCAAAGTATTTGTAATATGGCGGCCTGCCCCACTTCGATATAGGCGTTACTCAGTGCCGGGCGGGAAGCTGCGTGCCAAAATTTCAAACAAACTTGGTCTGCCTTCACACAATACTAGTCTACATTTAAAATTTGGTAGCCCTAGCTCATCTAGTTTCTGAGATCTAAGTGTTCTTTATCGACTCGGCTTTTGATGCTGATCAAGAATATAAGTCTCTGCCTCTTACATACATTTGCAAGACTTTAGTACCGGTATAAATTATACCTGCAGCACTTTTGATACTTTTAATTTTAATTATATGTAGTGTCGCTTGCTTAAAGAAACGAAAGTTTGCTTTTCCAAATTTCTGTAGGGTATTTAAGATTCGCTATGCTGATACATTTTTTTCCACTCTTAATTTTATGTATGTAGCTTAAAAATTAGCAGTACGTTATTTATGTAAATGTATTTTCTGTTTGTTTTGTTGTTGTTTTCCGCTTTTAATACAGAGCGGAAGAGTTTGCCGCTTTTATTTATGAGAAATGTTTTCTGCATTTTGTTTTTTATCTTCTTATGTCTTCTTTGTTTTGTTTTTATTTTGCTTTGTTTGTCGGTCGGCATCGTCACGCCGTGTATTTTAATATTAATTTAAATGTTCATACGACCAGTGGCTAATTAGCGACCTCTGTAGTATATTTCTTTTTACATTCAGAACTCTGCCGGGGCACCCCAGAGTAAGCGGATTTATGGTTCTAAGTTTTGGCTGATTCTTAACACGTTGACATTGAGTTGGACGTGTGCTAAGGCTTAAAAAATAATATTTTTTATTGAATATAAATTTAATTAAGAAGGGGATTTTCATAGAGTAGAGGCTTAAAGTTACAGAAATTTTTAATTCATTAATTTACATTATTATTTCTATGGAAAGAAACTAAACTTACTAAGTCGAAGCTTTGACGTTGTGCAAAACAAAAAGACCAGGTAGCTGATTTCAGTTGTCAAATAGAATTATTATAACACACGCTAATTTTATATATATATATTTTTTATACATTGCCTTGATCCAAATATTATTCTGCGACAACAAGATTGACAATTTTAAATGCGTAGTATACGATGTGAATAACTAAGTTGTTTCGTATAGAATTTGACTCAATAAATAATGTTGTTTGTTAGCCCCTGAAAACGAACTCCGCAGTTGATCCAAAAAAACACAAAATTCTTCAACTTTTGCTACACATGCATGTCCTTGAGCCAGCATTACATAATTTAGATTAACAAAGATCAGGTCTGTCCTGATTCCAAATCTGCTAGTTTTCCCAAATCACCCTTAGTTTCCAAATTATAGGGAAAAGTAATAAATTTGATTATTGTTTTGTTATTGATTATTTGATTATCTGGCCACATTTTTAATTATGTGGCCACGATACACGCAACAATTTATGTGCTTACCACTTAAAGTTGTGGTACTTCATACATCAACGCTTCGTACAAAAAATAATTCACGTTCGTAACATTGCACAGGACCGTGAAACGCATTAAGTTAAAGTCTCCAACTTGTCTCAAAACTTTTGCAAGTTAAATATATTATAAAAATAGGGGAAAATTAACTTCCGCCGAAGTTTTGAATACCCTAGCAGCTTTCAATGAAAACAAACAAGTTTTTCTAACTAGGACTACTTTTCAGACTATACTTTTAATGACAGCTATACTATTTAGATGCCCAAATTCGACCAAACCTTGTGGAATTATGGAAAAGCATTACAAATTAACATCAACCAAATTTGGAGGCGATTCCATTTAAAACAAAAAAGTTTTTCTCCCTTGAACTCCTTTTTCGACCGATCATTCGTACTGCAGCTATATGCTATAGTCATACGGTTTTGACATAACTTTGTAGAAATGTGTAAATGTATATAAATAAGGTAAATGCCAATGATAAGGACGTTTCCATTGAAAACAAAAAAGTTTTTCCTACTAAAACTAGTTTTTCGACCGATCGTTCCTATGGCAGCTATATGCTGTAGTCATCCGATTTCAAAAAACTTTGTAGAATTGTGTGGGAGCATATAGAACAAATACATACCAATTTTGAGGACATTTCCATTGAAAACCAAAAAGTTTTCCTAACTAAGACAACTTTTCAGCTAATACTTTTTATGACAGCTATTAATAGGTCGTTTGACCAAATTTGGTGGAATAATAGAAAAGCATAGAAAACTAAGAATCGAAGCTTGGAGGCGTTTCACTAAAACAAAAAGGTTTTCTCACTAAAACTAGTTTTTCGCGATGTTCCTTGAGCATTGCTATAGTCCGGGGCGCAAGCCGTAGTCAAAACCGGTAGTTGGGATAGCTTTAAAACGGATATATTTTAGTAACAAAAACCTCACAGTATAAAAGAAGTGTTAGAGAACGGGGTAGGTTGGTAAAAAATTTTAACAGTAACAATCCAACAAAATTTGTTACAATTAGTCTATAGAAGTCGCAGGGTCGTGTGGCTTATGTGTTTTGCCAAAAAGTCGCGCACAAACGAGTGTAGAGGGGCGTTACGTGTCGCAGTAAAGTCCACATAACATTGCGATTAACAAGAAACTATCAGACTTCGTCGGTTAGATGATGCTTTCCAGTCTAAAAAAACGATGTAGTTACTTGCAATCGCGATTTAACATCCAGTTGTGGTCGCAAAGCAATACGACGAAAATTAAACGAGCACGACATAGGTAATAACAAACCCATTCCTTTGCGTCCGCTCGCGTCGGTTAAAAACTTTTATTAAAAATATCACCATTTTTTGTAAAAATCGAAGACGATCAAAACAATCAACAAAAGTTCAATGTTAACCAAAAACGCTTCCACTTTCAAAGATATACAAATTTATTTTCAACTTTATACTGAGAGGGTATTTAAAAGTCTTTTTCCATAGAAAACTTCACCAAAAAGTATTCCAGACTGTTACTCTTCTTCTTATTTATGCATCTCCTACGTTAGTTTTAAAGCTATCCTCACCAAACTTTGCACGAAGTCTTTTGGTACAAATACGCTGCACATTTGTCGGAACCGCCCGGATCAGATGACTATAGCATATAGCTGTCATGGGAATGATCGGTCGAAAAACTAGTTTTAGTGAGAAAACCTTTTTTGTTTTCAATCGAAACGCCTCCATGCTTCGTATTTGTTAGTTTACTATTCTTTTCCATGATTCCACCAAATTTGGTGGGTCGTGGAGTTTGTTTCATTGAAAAGTAGAGTCTGAAAAGTAGTCTTAGTTTGAAAAACTTTCTTGTTTTCAATGGAAATGTCCTCAAAATTAGCATTATTTGTTTTATACGCTCACGATTCAAAATATTTGGACAAGTCGGTGACTAAGATTATAGATGGTGTGTTTTGAACAACTTTTTGTTTTGATGGAAACGTCCCTTACGTGGCATATATTTATTTTATATACTTTTACACAATTCAACAAAGTTTTGTCAAAATCGGATGACTATAGCATATAGCTGTTGTACGAATGATCGGTCGAAAAAGAAGTTCTATGGTGAAAAAATTGTTTGTTTTAAGTGGAATCGCCTTTAAAAATGTACATATTACATCTATATAGCATAGCTCCCATAGAAAAGTAAGGTCCGATAAGTAGTCTTATTTATAAAAAAAAACCTTAAGGGTATACAAAGCGTTACGGTCCCTATTTCGAAAATAAAAATTGAATATAAGAACTATTTTCCCTATTTTCAAACCTACTTAAAATAAATTTTTATTATAAAACTTATTCCAATTTATCTGGCGACCTTTCTAATGTTTAATTAGTAACGAGTTCGCTGGCTCGAGGTCATGAAGTTGCGTTTGTTCACAACTATAAACAACTTATGCATTGACACATGCATTGAAAAATAAACAACTTATGCATTGACAAACCAAAAAGAGCGTGGACAAACCTTTACAGCTGTTTAACGGATATCCAATCCAATCATCAGAAGGTGTTTCGCTAATTGACTCCTGCTCGTTGAGCCAATCCCATGCAATCAGAACCTTAAACAGTTGAGAACTGCGAAGCGTAATGAAAGCAAAATTGGACTCACATACAAAAAGCCATTTTTAATGGCTGTCGTTGCATAGCTTCGAGCTTAATTTTCTAAGTGAGAAAGCTTGAAGCTTTCTAGCGAGCTTAGTATTGCCCGTTAAATTTGAATGTAAAACATTCAAATAGCATGTGTTGTTACATGAAATTTTTGTTAGTTTCGTTAACAAAACAAGAGAGCGTGCCCTTCTCTCATATAAGCTCGGTCGTTAAACCCATATTCAGATACAATAACGGAATTAGCTCGCTGTGATGTTTGTTATAAAACCTTAACGGTTCCCTATTAAACAAACAATAAAAAATACCTTGGTATTTATTCAAAAGGGAAGCATACCCCTTTAAAAATAAATGCACACAAGAAAATCGTGGCACACTTTAATCACACTCTGAGACGAATTTCTCAGTAATTAAAATAGTGGCCATAAACAACAGAGATACATTGAACAACCTTCAATGCCAATATAACTTCATATACCCTAAAAGAGCGGAGCTTAAAGCTAGTTGAAAGTTCGTGCAAATTTGTGCACTTGGAATTCTCAACTATTTATTCGCCAACTGGGTAATATAAATAGGATTTGTAAATGGCTTGTTGGTGTGACAGCAACTGAAAGTGTACTGACGAAGGCTTTGCCATGGCGGCAGCCGAAACGGCCGTCTACACAGCCACAGCTACTGTTCATGTTCAAATGTTTTCTCTGTTGAATTTTCTGGTTGATTATTGAACTATAATCAAACCTCGACCTTTAGCCTGCTAACATTCACTTTGACTAAAATCAAAACAGGTCGTTAAACCCATATTCATTAGTATAAAACTTGAAAGAAAGACTTATGGCACAAGTTTTTTATTAAAAATTGTAACGGCCTAGACGAATAAGCACACAAATCAGCCCCCGCTCTTATCAGCACCAAATTTAAATATGTGATGGTTATCATCAATGAGAAACTCATTCTCCTAAACTTTTAGACTGATACTCACTATTGGAGTGGAGTTCATCTCATGTATAAAAATAGCAGCGTTTATTGTTAGTTTATGTGTAACGCGCGAGCCCCCAGCCAAACATCAGTCCACTATTCGCAGAACCGATAATGAAAATAATTGAAATAAAACTTTGGGACATTGGAATAAATTGAATATGTAAATTGAATTAATGTTTTAATCCTTTAAAGATAAGGAGATAAATTATAAGATCAGTCTAGTAAAATTCTTAAGCTAGGCAGTTGATAGATTAAGTAAATCATTAATTAGTTTATGTACAAGAATGATTGAAAATATATATTTTAGAGTACAAGGGCAAAAGAGTTTAGCTAGGGGATGTCCATCAAACTCTAGGATTAAATAACGAACTTGAAATTAAAATTTGGTTCTGTATTTTGAAAATATTGATCTAAGTCGGGCTTGGAGACCGTTAAGCTAAATTCACAATCGCAAGTAATTTGCACAAATTTTGAAGAAAGTATGGCTTTATAGCCATGATGGTAGATTCTGCTGGACTTAATACTAAAGCTTTGGTTCCATTCGCATGAATTTGCTCAAATATGGACGAAAAGTGTAAGCTTAGCTTTAGTAATAGATTTTCCATGGTTTGATCACAGCATTCTAGATTTTTTTTGTTTTTTTTTTGAATTGACAAGTTCCTCCAAGCTACCCGCTTTGATTTAAATTAAAGCTTTTCATTTTAAATTAAAAATTACTCAGTATATTTTTGTTAAATTTACATGAATACAAATTTCAATTCCTTATTTCACAATTTTATTCAGAACTTTGTATTGTTTACTCTCAGCTCCACCGCCAACAGCGACCTTCTGTCACAGATGAGTAAGCCCCATAAGAGCTGCCCAACTGACCCAACCCAATGCAATTCAGACTTAAGGCGAAAAGTCAACAATTGACACTATTTACAATATTTATTGACCATCAACAACAAAGACATCAGCTTGTTGGCACACCCTCCAGTACTCCAACTTCACCTTGAACTTATCTCTTTGCAATTGATGCCTAACATTTTCTGTAAATACTTACGATTGAAGTGCTAATCAATGCGACATTTTTGCCTAGACTTACCCAGCAGAAAGGTAAAAACATTACACAATGTGGAAGCAGCCGGCAGAACCATGACAAATAATTTACACAACTTTTTATGGTTTGTTTGATTAGTTTTTGTTTCGGCTTTTGTTGTTCTAGCGTTCACTGAACCTTTGAAAGCAAATTCAATTCAAGTTGAGGTGTTAAAATGCACAATTTCAATTTCCGCATCTAAACTGTTTTGCTTCCGACGTGTCCGACGTGTTCGACGCGTTGTGTTCTGGACGAGCTACGTAGACGAACTGAACGAAGCTGCTGGCCCAGCGCTACAAAAGACTGAGGCAACAAACCTCACGAAACTTAATCAAGCATGCCAGCTGTGTAATTGAAGATCATCAAATTGTGTATAATTTCCTGATTGTCGCGCGCTTTTCACATGCCCGAGGAATACGAAATAAATTGATTAGAAATTGGTGGGTGGCCAATTGCCGGGCCAAAAAAGTTTAGACAGCCGCCGCAGCAGTCAGCAGGCTGACAGCCTTTAATTTGGCCCCACAGAGATAAACAGGCTCACCTTGACCGGCAGCGGACTTTTGATTTCATTTTGCCCATAAAATACTTTCCGATGTTGGCAAAAGATAAGCCAATAAGAGCGACAGCAACAACAATAATTTTTAAGCTGTTCTGACCCATCCTCAATCAATATGGAACTTGCCTTGCTTCTTTTGAGCTGCGGGTCAATTAGTTAGCCGCTGAGTTTTGGCACATTAATCATGTGAAATATATTTTGCATACACTTTTAGATGGGGTATATGGATAAGTGGGATTGTTTGAAACTATTATTTTCAATGATGACATTTTTAATAATTCTGTAAGCTAGCTAAGTAATTTCTATGATAAAAGTAATTAAAGTTAATGAATTATGAAAGAAATGCTGTCGTAACTATATGATTTAGGCAGAGTCATTTGTATCATTTGGAAACTTCGCTTTCGTCTGGAGCTTAGCTTAGCTGAAATATAGCTATTGGCTAAAGCTTTTGCCGAAACCGTCCCCGTTGTTCATTTCAGTTTTAGTCTCTGTCTCTGTTCTGTTTCTGCTATTCTACATCTTACTGCATTATTGGTACCTTTCGTACTCTGACCAATAGATGACGCATCTTTTGTGACCATTTGTCTGACCAGTTTTTTATTTGAGACCTTCTCGATATATTCAACCGATTTTCATCAAAAACTGCGAAATCGTACTGAGGCAGTTACAAATTTTCCTAAGGTCGATTTTTCCTAAGGGCAATAAACAGGAACTTTGATTCCATCACAACACTTCATATAAAAAGGAACACTTTGCTTTGCTTTGCAGCTTAAGAGCTACTGGAAAGTGTTTCTATTTATGTGAAGAAATCAAAATTCCAGAGTGCTGGATACGATCCTTAAGTCTAGAATTTTGCCCCCTGCCCCAGACCCTTTCGATGCTACTGACTGTATAGATGTCCGATTTCAACCAACTTAGTGGAATCATGAAAAAACAGATCAAACTAATAAATACGAAATTAAAAGGCGTTTCTATTAAAAACAAAACAAAATTTCTCACTAGAACATGTTTTTTGACCGACTGTTCCTATGACAGCTATATGCTAAAATCGTCCGATTTCAAGAAAACTTTGTAGAATTGAGTGAAAGTATTTAAAATAAAGATATGCCAATTTTATGAACATTTTTATTGAATACCAAAATGTTTTTCTACCAAACACTACTTTTCAGACCTTACTTTTCTATGGTAGCTGTACTTTATAGATGTGCGATTTCATAGAAAAGGATTAAAAGCTGATGAATACAAAGTTATGAAGGCGTTCCGTTGAAAAAAAAATTGATCTCAATTAATCAAGTTTTTCCACCGAACGTTCCTATGACAGCTATATGCAAAAGTCTTCCGATCCAACCGGTTTCAACAGATGTGCAGCGTATTAGTACTTAAGGGGAGATATACACCTAGACGTTTGAAAAAATAGATTTTTTTGCATTTTCTTTAAGTTTGAGGTCTTAAGAACTCGTGGTGAAAACGACAAGACACCCGGCAGTCATTCCTCAATTTTCAAACGCGTTTTTCTCGAAACCACGTTTTGAACCGATTGCCTTGAAACTGGTTCTATACTATTTTCTAGTAGATGTCAGAGGATTTTTTTCCTTCCTTAGTTTTTATACATTATGTTTGAGCAGAAGTGTCCGTCTGTCCGTCCGTCTGTCTGTCCGTATGAACCCACAGATTTCAGAGATGGTAAGAGATACAGGTTTGACATGTATGGAACATATGTTTCTTATACTAGCAGGCAGATCAAGTTTATTTTCAATTTTGCCCACGCCCCCTCCCGCCCCCGCATTATCGAAAAACATAATATCTCCCACAGTTTAATAGATAGATGGTTCGAACCTGCTCGACTTATTTAGTATTCGGGATTCTTTATCGATCCGCTGAAGGAATTTTAAAGATCGGATGAACGAGCACCGGTCGCAACGGTGATGGGCAGCACTTCACAGGTACAGAGTATGTTATAGTCGGGCTTGACCGACTATCTTTCTTGTTTCTTTTATAAACAAAATAATTATTAATTTTGCCCCAAAAATCATTAGTTACATATGTCAGTATGTTCAAACGTTCGCCATTTTGTCATAAATCGATATTTTCAAAATGGCACCTATGAAACTAAAATATTATAGTAAAAGTAAAATTAGCTTGTCAAGATGACACAGCCCCAAAGGGCCAAAGCCGAGCCTCTCTCATTCTCTTGGCTTGTGCGCGTTTAATTTTTAGCACAAGAGAAAGGGACCTCCAGTTTAACGCCGAATCCGAACGGCAGTTTGAGAAGCTTTTCATGGCTAATTACTGCAATGCTGGCATCAAACAGCAAAGAGGTGTGGCCGGGTGTAAAGTTTATTAACTTTTCGTTAGATGTTCCGAGGCGGGATCGAACCCACGACTTCATGCTCAGCGGTCGCGCACACTAGCCACTGAGCCACCCGGCCATCACTAAATTATAGTTTCTATCTTAATAATCTTTCTGGTATTTTGCTTTTTGATGACTTTTCAAGAAAGCCCAGTGGGTACCGTGTATGAAGATTTTTGGACGGCGCTTCGCTTGTTCCCGATATCTCGAAATTTTTTCAATATTTTTTAATAAACAAAAATTTAACACGTTTTAAATTTGTATACTTTCATTTAATTTTAACTCCGATCCGAAATTTAATATAGTTTTCCTACAAAAAATTTTAAAAGTTACCTTTTTTTGCCCTTCTAGGTGTAAAATTAAGGCCCTCTTCTGGTCTAGAAAAAATTTTTTTCGATTTTGTGTTTCTCATTTTTTATACCCTGTTCCCATTGAAAATGGGAAAAGGGGGATCATGAAGTTGTGCAAAAGTATGTAACAGGGGAGAGGAAACATTTGCGACCCTATAAAGTATATATTTCTTGATCAGCATCAACAGCCGAGTCGATTTGCCCTGTCCGTTGTCCGTTGTCCGTCCGTTGTCGTATGACGCGTGTTTCTCAGAGACTATAAGAGCTAGAGCCACAAATTTGAATGTGGTAGGGTATCCCGATTCAATACGAGTTTGTTTCAGTTTTGGAAAATTCCCCTCCCCCCTTTAAGCGCAAAAAACTGTCCAGCCACAATTTTTAAGATAGAGTAAGGCCCAATATCTATCTATTCCGAAAAGATCAATAAGATCGGACGAAAAACACCGAAGTTACATACGATCAATTTCGCTTAGGGAGGAGAGGGGGGCCTTGCTTGTCAGTTACCGCGTTTGCGGTACGTGTGTTAGAGTGTGTGTGTGTATGTGTGGTGTGTGTATATGTGTATGAAAACACAAGAAGTCAGGGAACAGGGTATTTTGTGTCGGGGCCTCGACTCGCTCTCACTTGTTTTTAGTTTACATATTCAAAAATAATATTCCAAAAGGATTTTTTCAAAATTCGGCATACTTTTGGAGATATACAGGCCTGTTTCAAATTTCTTACAAAGTTTTCAAAAAGTAAAAACGAAACGAAAACGATCGTTTTACTATTTGCTGTTCCCAATTCCGAACGATTTGGTTACGTTTCGACTTTTCGAACTCGGTTTCGAAAACAGATTGGCTGGCTGGCCCGCGTACGTGTTTGTTTATCGTCAGCAGACAGAGTTGTCATCATCTCCCTAATTTAAATTTATAAAGCTCTTTTTTTCTCTTTAAATCCATTTATTTTTACTTAAGCCAGTATTTAAATATTTCATTTGAATATGTGATATCAAATATGGTCAAACATAGCTAAGTGAAATAGAAAAAGTGTAGTCCGATTAAATAAATTCATATGCAGCAACCCTAGCAGCCGCCGATTGAAGGCCGCAATCGACTAAAAAGTAAAGTGGAATTCAGAACAGCTCGGTTTGGTCACGGCCGCTCGGATTTGTTTTTCATGCAATAATTTATAAAAGTTCATAAAAAAATTCTGTAAAATTATACTTAAACGTAAAACAGTTTAAGTAATGATGTTAAACGATCTTTAAAATGTTCAACTAATTTCGAATTTTTAGTTTATCATATTGGGGAAGAAGTTTATTGCTTTAATTTACAATTACTTTTAATTCCGCTGACTCTGCAGCCCACGTTTTGAAAACGACAATTCTTGTCGATTTGCGGAATTCGGAACAGCAATCAACTCGATTTGCGGCAATTCCACTCGTTTTCGGAATTCGGAACAAGCCCGATAGCCATTTTAGTGACCCAAGGAGACCCAAATTTCCAAGCAACTGCCAACTTAAAACGCGATTTTCTCGAAATCACGTTTTTAACAGCCTTTCTCAAGTTCTACTGGACCTTTTTAAAAATCGGACGACTATATGGTATAGCTACCATAAGAACGATCGTTCCAAAAACTTTTTCTAGGGAACTAAGCTTGGCATTATTTAATTTCTTAAGCTTTCACATACATAGTTCTACTAAAACCGTGATCAGGCTGATACTGTAAAATGGGAAATGGAATTGAAATGGAGTGCTGTTTTTATCCGATGTTACTCTTCTTAAAACTATACTTCCGTATTGAAAACAAAAACTTAAATTCCAAACTTCAATCGATATCTCTTAAATTACGGCTGTGATTGAATTAAGTCCCAGTAGATTGGCAAAACCTTACACTATGCAATGCATTAAGACCGATCAAAAGTAGAAGAACTTGTTGTTCTCAATGTCAAAGTTCTTAAATGCAACATTTTTAAATAGTAAATGCTTTTGAATAGCTCTGCCAACTTTTTTGACATTAACGAATATCACGATATTACAGCTGTCATAGGATCGATCGGTCCGATCAGTTCAAGAAAAAACTTTTTTGCTTGTAATGTTAACGTTTTAAAACTCAGCAGTTTTGAATATTATATGCTTTCGAACTGCAATGAAATTTTATCAAAGATCATAACGATCGTTCAGAAATCGGTTCGTTATGTGGTTTTAATGTGAACTATTAGATTTTTAATACACAAAGTCAGAATAGCAATTGGAACAATCACATGCAAGTGGCCGGGTGGCTCCGCGGATAGTGTGCGCGACCGCTGTGCAAGAGGTCGTGGGTTCGATCCCGCCTCGGAACATCTAATGAAAAGTTTTTTTCTTTGAATAAACTTTGCACCCGGTCACCCCTCTCTGCTGTTGGCGCCAGCTTTGTAGTAATTAGCCATGCAAAAGCTTCTCAAACTGCCGTTCTAATTTTTCGTTAAACTGGGAAAAGGGACCTTCTCTTGTGCGAAAATTAGAAGCGCACAAGCCAAGAGATTGAGAGCAGCTCAGCTTTTTTGGCCCTTTTGGGACTGTGTCAAGCCACCACCAATCACTAGCAAGTGTATTAAAACTTCGGCATTCACAAATTCAGCATCATATTTTTCTTGTTAGTTCAGCATATTTTGTGGGCGTGTAATTTCGCGGCTTTTTGGCCATTGATTGTCTTTGAAGTTGATATTGATATTGGTTATTTGTGGCCATTTTCGATAGAGCTGAGTGATGTGTGTGCATTGGAGCAAAGTTCCGCTAACTGATGGCACTAGCATTGCTTAGTACAAAAATATCTTGTGTAAATTCTTGGGTCAGCTGCGGTTTATGTTTTTGATTTACCTTGAATTGTCGATTGATTAACTAATTACATAAATATTGTGTGTGTAATTTTTACAAATTATGCAACCTTGAGTGAAGGCTCACACGACATGGGAAAATTGCAGTTTTTGCATTGAACGAACACCAAGTGCAAGGGCGTTCAGTTAAAGGTGTTCTGCTTGATTTGCCATATACCAAGAAACCCACTTGAACCTGGGTTTGAGACAAAAGGAAATGCCAAAAATAGATGCCAAAATAAAAAGGCGCTATTAATAGCCTATAAACCTTTTCACTTAAGTGTAAATACAAAAAAATGCTGAATCACAAAATTAATGAATGCGGGCGGTAAACAAACAATTCAATAATTCTTAAAAGATTAAATTCATAATGATCGACTGGCCAGACAAAAGACACACCATAAAACTGACCTCTGAAGGCGCCTGCATGAGACTAAAAATGATGACAAAATCTTTTTGTATATTTTAACATCAAATTACAGTTAGCTAATGCTGAGAGATTTCAGTTTTTTATTGACCATTCATTTGTGCTGGTGATCTTTATGGGCATGTTAAACTGCTTCCGGTTGCGACCTTGTGGACTAATTTACAGCTCTTTCGCTGTAAAATTTTATGTAGCTGCCAATTAATTTGCATGGAAACGCTATGAAACTAGCCCCAATTAGAGATAGGAAATTTCATTACAATGAGGCATACTCATGGGCTGCAAATTAAATTCGAAACTAGGTTAAGCGGCAATATTTAACGGTCTACTTTTAAGCTCCTCGTAAAAAGCAACATGATAATAAATTTCGCGTACCACTGGACTGAAAAATAAAATATATAGACTTGCCATAAAAATACTAAGCTGGTCTACTGCTGAACTCTTTAAGTATATAAAACCTAAATTTTTAAAAAAAAATCTGGCATCCTCTTGGGCTGAAATTTAAATTTATAACCGACTTGAACTGGGGGAAGTAGGTTTTCTATTAAGCTTCTCAGGAAAAGAAATGTAGCATAGCTTTTGTCTGCTTAAAAAATGAGCACTTGGCTAAATTAATTCAATGCTAGCCTAAGATAGACTTAGGGCAGTTTTTTCAAGTTCCTGTTTTTGCAAATCTAGGTGGATTTGGTGAATTTACACTGCTCATTTTCAATTGCAAAAACAGAAACATGAGAAAAGGGCCCTAAGGGTGCGTTCAAATACACTGAAGGGTTGCCAGCTTTTTTTGCGTCACTTAATTGTCAGGCTGTTCAGACTGAGTGAAGAACATGGGAAGGATGAAAGTTTTTCCTGATTATGATAACAGTCAACTGGCACTGCCTCTGGCAGGTGTTCACACGTGTATGGCAGCAACTGACACCTTGAAATATGGCAGCCCGCAAGTGTTTGTGATTGCACCCCAAATGACATCATTTTGTGACAGAGGTTATCAATGCGAGCAGAGACACTGCAATGATATTTTGGGATACATTGAGTGCATAGGGGCAACTGATACCTAATAATATGGCAGCCTGTCAGTGAGTGTGAACAAATCCCAAATGGCATCATTTTTTGACAGAGGTCGGCCATGTGAGCTGAGACACTTCAATAGTATTCAACCAATAGTATTCAACCAACTAACTTTAAAACTCTATATTCTCTATTTCTGCTTTTTACGTCGACAGCGACCAAGCAAACAAGAGAGGCGTTTAAAAGTTTTCTCCCACTTTTTTGCGTATGAATACGAATAATTTTTCACTCGCCAGTGGCAGCTTCTACTCTTACATTGTCGACCCTTGTTCAATGCCCAAAAATATATACATATTTTCAAAAGGCTAAGGCTTAGTACTGAGAAAGTTCCAATATTCCTTTAAGAAATTTACTAGATATTCCTTTTGTGGGTTGAAAGATACTTGGCTGTATAAGGTCCACTTTTTTACAACAAACGTCAGTTTCTCCGATGGCGTTGTGCCCCATGAGCTTCTCTCATAGACGGGGGTTGTGTGTTCAAATCCTGGTGATCGCCAACAATATTTTATTATACACTTGTTAAACACTTGACAAAATGTATTATAATTTTGCCCACAAGTTTGGAATGCATAGAAGGAATCATCTCCGACCACATAAAGTATGACGAGCTGAGTCGATTGTTCGTTTTTGTCCGTCTGTAAGTTTGTCAATCTGTCCGTCTGTCTGTTTCTACGCGAACACTCCCTCAGGTTTGGAGCTATAGAGCTGATATTTGGCACAGAGTCATCTCTTAGCTGCACAATGCACATATGTCGGAACCGCGCGGATCATATGGTTACTTCTTGTAGCCTTTGCTCTTTAGTTTCATTTGTGAATTCTGATAATGTCTTCGTCTTCGGGACATTATATTTTGCCGTAGAAACATCGTGCGGCACTGCGACTTTGAGCAAAGCATAAGCACTTCGGCTTTCAAAGTAGAGAAAATGCTCAGATTTTTTATCGCCCGTGTATGTGCATTTTAAATTTGCGCAGAGACGAAATGAAAAAGAAGTTAGATTACACTGTGCAACTATTTTACGGTCATTTCTAATTACGCCTTCGGACCCCGATACTTCTGAAGTACATACCGAAACTAAATCAAAATCCCCAATGGACTTGGGCCCCATCACATCGTAAAAATACTCTTTTAATACCCACCATTTTTCACCCCAAACCTGAAATTTTGGAAAATAGGACCCTCTTCATAAACCGCTTGGAATTTTGTTTTTATATCTCTGGCAATGTTATAGATATGTAAAAGAGGAAAAAACTACCTTAATCGTCTGATCCAAAAAAAATGGCATCTAGTGCTTCAAAACTTGAAAAAAATAGAAAAAATTACAATTTTTCATGCTTTTTGGCAGAAACGGCTAAACTACTGGTATTTTGGCAAATCTTTCTTTAGCGAAATTATCCCAAACCACAATATAAAAACTCTCTAATTCATACGATATCCCAATCAAACCATTTCGGTACTCTGAAAGTTATATTTTATATACAGCCACAAGGTAGTCCATTTCGTGTTGTGTTTGCGGTTTCGGTCTTTCATCTTTCAGATCAGGCTCGAAATCGACATCTTGAAAATCGATTTTATCGGTAAAAGCAGTGTTGACTGTCCATGTGGACATATCATCCGGACTTGGAGGCTAGGGCGTTTCGGCACCATCAGGCATTGAAACTTGAAGTATAACTAACTCAGACCTCCACCTGAATTGAGCACGATCCCTTTTAGTCCTTGTTAGTCCCAGCACTTATAAATTTTGCTGTAAGTGGCCATGACCAGACTGAGTTATACCTCAGCCTTAGACACTACCTTACAGATGGCGCCCGAGCAGGGACTTAATACAACTCAATTTTCTGCCTAGTCTATGATACCAATCCAAAAAGTGGCAGTAACGATTACTTTATTTAAGCCTTAACAACACTATAAAGAATTAACCTTATGTAGCAGGCCTACTCTTTTAGACATATACATGTCCAAAGCTGCTCTTTAAAAACAAAGCGCAGTATATAAAATATAACTTTCGGAGTACCGAAATGGTAAGAAGGGGTGTTCGTATGAAGCGGGAATGTATTAGAGAGTTGTTTATATTGTTGTTTGGGATAATTTCGCTGAATAAATATTGGCCAAATTACCAGTTTTTCAAGTCTTGAAGCACTAGATGCCATATTTTTGGGTCAGCCGATTGAGGTATTTTGTTCCTCTTGTAAATATGTATAACAATGCCAAAGATATAAAAACAAAATTCCAAGCGGTCTATGATATATGGACTTCATTAAAAGGTCCTTTTTTTAAATTTCAGGTTGGGGTGAAAAATTGGTGGGTATTAAGAAAGTATCTTTACGACGTTATGGGGCCAAGTCCTTTGGGGTTTTTTTAGTTTCGGTATGTACTTCAAAAATATCAATTTATGAGTTGCACTATGTTATTCTCATCAGGTGTTCGAAAAGGCAAGTTAAAATTGCGCCAAGCCTAACCACCCAGCCAACCAGTGGCATAGGCAATAAAATACATGAGAGTATTGACAGATTTCTCTGACCATATATGGCACCAGTGAACTGGCACTGGCAAGTGTTTACACTGGCTCATATAAATATGGCCACCTGCCAGTGAAGGCTTCCTTCACACTGCTCGATATATGATACTTGATTATCTAGTGGGCCTACATGTTAGTTGTTTTAAATGTGATTAGCTCTTCAAATTCATTGGCGAGATATGATAAAAATGTAGGCCTACTAGATTATAATGTCAAATTTATTTAAAGGAAGCCTGAGGAATAAGCGACTAAAGGAAAATTTTCTAAAAACCCACTTGAAAAAATCCTGGCTACACACCAGCAGCCAACACCCACTTTATAAAACACGTAGCTAAATATCAAAATATAGAATCTCGTAGGAGCAGCTCTTGCAAACAGTGTTGCCATTTTAACAACTTTTGGATTTTTTTCCACAATTTTAGAAATTTTGCAACTCCAATTCTAGCAGCACTAGTTGTGACAGAAGAAATGTTGTAAACTCTCCTCTTTATCAGATGAATTTCAGCTCTTACAGAAGTCATTGTGTCTGATGCCGAGCCTTGCGGCGTGTCTTCCTATAATGCAGTGTCCACCCAAGGTTCCTACTAGTAGGGAAATGTTTTCTCTTTCTTGATGGAGTTCCATGTAAGAGGTACAGAGTTGGCCGTGTAAGCCTAGGTACTTCACATGTGTGAGTCGTTTGCCATTGATTCATGGTTATTTTATTTGTGGTTTCTTTTTTTTTTTTTTGTAATTTAAAGGTTGCAAGTGACACCCCTATGTTGCTCTTATATAGGAGCTGAATGCTAGTGCCAACTCTAACGAGTTGGTCGGCCACCTCGTGGCCTTTAATGTTGCTGTGTCCAGGCAAAACGAGATTCATTTTAAAGAGCTAAGCCATCTCATTAACAGATCTGCGGCACTCAGTAAGAGTGTTGGCATTATTTATATTTTTTCGAAGGCCACAAAGACAGCACAGCTTGACTATCTGAAAAAATTACCACGTTACTTCCTCTGACTACGAGGTTTTTCACTGCTTGGAAAACTCTACAATGATTTGGAAATCGAAATGAAGCTTTCAGTCATCAGTGTAGAAATTGATGGCTTTCGGCTTGCAGTGGTACTTTGAATTTAGTTTGAGTTATGCTGGGTTTATACTGCGTAACAGGTTTCACTTTTAGTGTAGGTGGCTGGTAGTGGGTGCGTTCAGACACACTGGCAGGTTGCCTTATTCATTTGAGCTAATTGCTGCCATATACGTGTAAACACCTGCCAGTGTAGTGCCAGTTGACTGGTGCCATATATGGTCAGAAAAATCGGTCAATTTTCTAGCGTATGTTACTTCTCTGAACAGACCTGACAGATAACTGGCACATACTCGTATATATGGCAACCTGCCAGTGTGTCTGAATGCACACAAATTGTTTCTCTCCAGTTTACTATAATTTGACAGCTGACACTAGAAATAAATGGCTGCACACAAGCTATCGATGTGGCAAACAGTGTTGCCATTCTTGCAACTTTTTGTATACCAAAGTTGTGCAAAAGTATGTAACAGCAAGAAGGAAGCATCTCCGACCCTATAAAGTATATATATTCTTGATCAGCATCAACAGCCAAGTCGATATAGCCATGTCCGTCTGTCCGTCCGTCCGTATGAACAAACAGATCGCAGAGATGGTAAGAGATAGAGGTTTGACATGTATGGGACATATGCTTCTTATACTTCCAGGCAGATCAAGTTTATTTTCAATTTTTGCAACTCAGAAACTTTTGGACTTCGAATTCCAGCAACAAAACTTGTAGTTATTGTACAATATATTCAGCACTAGGGACAATTTTCAAAATACTTCCTGAGTACCAAACAATAAAATCAGGCCAGGAGAAATTCCTTTAGTAATTTTTTGTACATATTTGGAATATGACCGCTGAAGGAAAATTCGTACGTTGTCAGTACTAAGCTTAAGAACCGAAGCTTACTTCACAGATCTTGTTTGCATTATTGATAAAAACATTCTTGTCATTTTTTTTTTTTACCTTTCAGGACAAACTCCTCAGCAAACTCGAGGAGGAAAGCGAACCGGATCCGCCTACCTCTCAGGAAGATGAGTGCGTGATCTGCATTAATGCCAGGGCCACCATGCAAACTTCACCCTGTGGCCATCGTGTGGTCTGTCGTCGCTGTTTCGTCAAGACCATCCAAAGTGCTGTGGCCCAGCGCCTGTTGCCTCTGCGCTGTGTCATCTGCCGTGCAAGAGTCAACCGGCTGACCTCCTCTTCGGGCAGCTGGCGCATTCAAGAGTCGGCCAGCAGTTATTCCATGGGTGCCAAAAGTTGGAGCTCGGCTGGGGTGGCCGCTGGTGGTGTAGTGGCCTCGGCCAGCTCTTATTCCATGAACGATGCGCACAGTGGACATCACGTCTTCCATCAGCCCACTTTGCACAAGGCACCGGTAGTGGCTGGTGGTCGAGCACATCGAGCTATTAAGCATGCCCGTGTCTCACAATCGGATAGTCTGTACTCCATGAGTTCGACAGGATCAGCGGGTTCTTCGCTCTCTGGTTATTCGCATTACTCCAAGACGTCTTCCATATCGAGCAGTGGTGCCTGTTCTCCGGCTTCACCTGCGGTGGCGGCTTCCAGTTCACATCATTTGGCTCCACCATCGCCCTCCACTCATCATCCGCATCATCAGCAACAACACACGCCAGCCACTGCCTCGCCAACACCTTCGGGTTCTTCGGCCAGTTCACTGTCTCCTCGGGACTTGGGTGTACATCATTCGCATCATAATGGCTGTCCCAGTGGTTGTTCTGGGGCAGTGCCTCGTAAGCCGCTGCACATGCTGAGCAATTGTAATAATTCGAATTCTTCCTCAAGTGGCAGTAGTGGTGGTGGTGGTGGAGTAGGAATAGGTGGGGGTGGAGGTGGAAGTGGTTTCATGACACCCACTCATACCTATCCCGGGCGTCGGCATGTGAAGAGTCGCATTCTGGACTTACAGAATCGTCTGCCGCCCATCAAAGAGTTTCGCAGTCCAGCCAAAGTGCCACATCCCTCGCCTGTGCATGTAAACAATCCTAGATTTCGGTGAGTAGAACAAAACAAATTTGGACAATTTCTTTTTATTAGAACTTAAAGTAGGTTTTTTAGCAGCCATGCTCCCATTTGCAAAAGTTTTGCTATTTGAAAACGGGTTTTCAAACAAATTTGCTCTTCAAGCTGAAAAATGCGAAAATGGGAGCATGGATGTAGTGTTTAAAAAACTGCAATAAGTTTCATTTCCTCTGCTTTTGACTTGCTGTTGCTTCTGAGAAAAATCAGAAGTCGCTGTCGAAGCAAGCACACAAACTGATTTCTGACAAAAAGCAAAAAGCGACAGAAGTTGTCGGTTAACGTTTCCTTTGCTTTTTGCTTTTCGCTGCTTGCGATCAGCAGATCAAGTCGGAGCTGCTGCTTCAGGTCCGCAACGACAGTCGCAGCAGCAGCAAGCGCTCTGCTTTTGAACAATTCATATTGAACAGTTTAAATAAGTTCAAGTTGGAAAAAGTAAAAAATTTGCAACTTTTGCTGCTTCGACTGAAGCAATTTAAACACTGGATGTAGGTATTCGTCTTTGCTCTGCTTAAGAATTGTTGAGTTCTGAACCAATTAAAGTTTTCCCCTAGATACTCTTTGAGCTATACATTTAAAATATGTTGCATACAAATTAGTGTTGGGTAAAGGTTGTTCATTTCAATGAACATGTTCACTTGTTCTTTTTTTTAAAGTGAGTCAACTCACTCTAATTGCTCAGTTGTTTACTTGTTCAGTTGTTCACTTGTTCAGTTGTTCATTTGTTCACTTGTTCAGTAGTTCAGCTGTTCAGTGTTTTAATCCTTCGTTGCTGGTCACACTGTGGAATGTTGCCCATCTCTAAATGGTTGTGCATTTATTAAAGAATTTTAATCAAAAACAGTTCGGACAATCAGAAAGGCGGACAAAAAACAGCTGAAGTGTCACCAAATTGAGTACACAAGACACTGAACAACTCTCAATGAACAACTCACAGAACAAGAGCGGCTGAACAAGAAGAAATGTAAAACTCTGACTGAACAAAAATGAACCACTATCCCAGCGTCGCAGAGTTGAATGAGGTTGGTCCACAACATGCATTACAGTAGGCGCCCACGTAAAGGGAAATTCTCGCTACGTTTTGTATTCCCACTTGTAAATAGAAATTTTGTATAACAAAAATTCGAGTAGCTCTTGTGCATATAACAGTTGTGTCTTACTTGTGATAGTTGTCGTTTGACATTGAATAAATTGAATTGCGATTTTCCGATGTTGGAAAATTCGACCGTAAGGTAGGAAAATTTCCGGAAAAGCGTCGGAAAAGTTTGTAAGGGGAAAATTTCATATTTCATCCGATTGACTTGAAATTCGGTTTGTAAGCAAAGTATGCGAAATAATTGGACACCTATTGTCCCGATTTCGTAAAATCCGCCCACAAGGAAAATTCTCGGGAAATTCGATATGCAAAAATCTATTTTTCATTCGATTGACTTGAAATTCGGTTTGTAAGGATAGTAAGTGAAAAGAATTGAAATGTAATTTTCTAATGTTGGAAAATTTTACCTTAGGTTCGGAAAACTCAGCAGCCAAAAACCGATTTTCATTCGATTGGCTTTAAACTTGGTTTGTATGGATAGTACAAGAAATATCGATGACGGTAACGGCACGATAAACGATAACGAAACGATAGCGAAAACTCGATACGAGTACGATAACGATAACGATCAAAACAAGGATAGCGATAACGATAATGATAACGATAGCAATAAGGATAACGATAACGATAACAATAACGATAACGATAGCGATTGCGATAGCAATAGCGATAACAATAACGATAACGGTAATGTTACCCAAAGCCGGTCGGAAAAAAAAACTATATCGGTTTTATGTGATGTCAGTATAGACTGACGGCGGCGTAGCGAAGCGCGCCGGGATATATATATGCTAGTATGGTATATAGTTAGAGTTGTTACTTAAAGACCAAGTGTTTTCTGTCATACCAAGTGTTTTCTGTCATACGCCCACTTTTCCGATTACATTGAACTCTGTTTTGAACTCAGGAGGCCTGCGAAAACGTCCAAGCTTATGTAAAAGTATCCTGTTTCCCGTAATCGATGCTTGCAGGCTGCCTGCCTTCAAAGTGTTAAATAGAACATCGATCTTGTAATGAGCTTTTGCGCCGCTGGGTAATGAAGAACATGTTCACTTGCTCAGTTTAGTGAACAACTCAATTTTGTTCACTCACTCATGAACAACCCAACACTAATTTTTTTCTTTTTTGTTTAAGGCACACTTATTTGTAAAATTAGCACATTAAAACTAATTTTTTTACAGCTTTCTGTTACTTCTTAAAGCTAACTTGTGCTGTAGGAATATTCATATAAATGTGGGATGGGGTATGCGATGGGGGATGTTGTTCCATTTAGACACTCTCCAGTTTACACAAATTATAATGATAATGTTTATTTTGACGAATATTAACTTAAAAGCGAAATACATTAAGAGACCTTAAAATTAACGTGCGTCTTCTTCGGCTTGCTGCAATCGACTCACCAACTTAGGTCTACATACACATAGCAATGAAAATACAGGGCTTATCTGTCTGTCTGTCCGTCTATCCGTATGAACGCACAGATCTCAGAGATGGTAAGAGATAGATGTTTGACATGTCTGGGACAAAAACTTCTTATACCCTCAGGCAGATCAAATTTATTTTCAATTTTGGCTACGCCCTTTCCCGCCCCCGCAAATTTGAAAAAACGTTATCTGACGTTTCGAACCTCTATCTCTTACCATCTCTGAGATCTGTTTGTTCATACGGACAGACGAACGGATGGACAGGCGGACAGACAGACAGACGGACATGGATAGATCGACTCGGCTGTTGATGCTTATCGAGAATATATACATACTTTATAGGGTCGGAGATGTTTCCTTCTGCCTGTTACATACTTTTGCTCAAACTTATTATACTCTGTGTACCTCTGGTACAGAATTTTCGAATTTATTTTGTTAAATTTTGTGAATTTATGTGAAAATTTTTGCAGACAAATACGTTTGTCCCAAATAAATTGGTTTAAGGTGTTATTACCCTTTTAAATACTTATTAGGGGTAAAAATAGTTTAAACGTTAAATCGTTAATTTGTTTGAATTTTGGATCGTTTTATGTAATATTGCAGATCGTTCGCGGAAAAGACAGAAAAAAATTTTACAAACGGTTATTGTACGGTGTCCTGGGGAAACTATAACGATTTGGAAAAAGTAGACCAATCCCGCTTTTTCTTGAATCGTGAACGGTGGTTGTCATGTAATGAACATTTTGTGCGAAACTTATGAACCGCTTGGGCATGTTTTAAAATCATTTTGTACTCGCTTAATAAAAAAAAACTATAACCTTGTGTTACCTCACGTGAGACTTTGCGATAAATCACAGTAAAGAATCCAGCCATAAAGCTCAACACTCAGCAAGCAATAACCACGGCGGTGTTTTGCACGAACGAAATGGTGCAAAAAGAAACTCGCCGTTTTTGAAGGTCGATTTTTTTTTAGTGTTCTACCAAATTTATGTGGGTAAAGCTTAGTACTTAGACAAACTAAATTTAATTTAGGAAACCAAAAACCACTATTTGCGATTTGTTTCTTTTTGGGGGAAACCTTTTTACACATTTCTCTCATTTCCTTTTGCTTAAACGAGAGTCAAGTGCCGCTTGGTACCGGACGGTACCTTCCATTTGTCACTAGAGCGTCGCTATTTACTGGGCATAGGCAAACTCTTAATAGCAGCGCAGTCGACGCACACACAGTATAAGCTCGGCGCGCCGCTGCGCTGCTTGTTCGGCTCTGCGTCGTTGCTATTGCTGCAGAGCAAATTGAATCAGTTTCTGTGCTGCTCTCAACTTCGTGCCTGTTGTATTGTATTTTTTGCCGACTTTTGCACTAGAGTCTCCTTCTTGATCAGTATCAAAACCTTGGCTCCTTGGAGGTTAGCTGACGCTTCTTCTTGAGAGCAAAGCATCTGAGCTTGCACTGAGGGACCCCATGAGCGATAAGACGCTGGATTTTTGTAATTCTTGGCCGGCACCACAAATCTGTCCTCGCGTGGGTTCCCGAATAACTGATTTTCATGAAAGCAGTCATATAGAAAAGTTTAAATCAGGCATGGGGTTAATTTTGATTCTGATTTTTGTTTTTTTTTTACACACCGAAATTATATGGCCTGTCCGGTTTCTTTTGTTTCATGAAAACAAACGTAGTTGGTTTTGTGTTCTGGTTTCGACGTTGCTCGGTGTTCATTCCAATTGTTCCGTTGACTCCTTCCTAACAACTGGTGATCAAACATCCAATAATCCCAAAGGTGGTGAATTGGTGTTAAGTCGTCTATTAGGGCTTTATGAAATTCAGCGTTTCTACAAGTGAAAAGAAGCTTGACAAATATGAAAATTGAAGCTATTAAATATTATTTTAAAAAATTAGGGAAGTAAATTCAAAGTATATACACTAACTGGTTTACTGTCATTTTGACGCCTGTGTACACGCATTACTTTTGTTCATCGGCCGCGTGAATCAATCGGTATCTGATGGAGCGGGGTGCCGAATCGGCAAAGGAAAGTGAAAACCGGAACAGGCTGATAATCTGAATCAAAATTACCAGGAATACCCCTATTATCTACAAATAACTTTGTCCGTTTTTCCCCCAGTTACACTTTTAAATAAAAATTTGTAATATATTACAGGATAAATAAGTTTTTTTTTACAAATATTTGTCTTACTGTTTCCTATCAAATAATAAGTTCATTTTGTTTCATTTTGTGAATTTATGCCAAATTTTTTACAGACAAATAAGTTTGCTTACAGTAATTACAGTAAGGCAAAACAAATTAAAAAAATGTATAAATCTTTTGTTTAAAAAAACTTATTTGTCGAATTCTTGGATTAGGTTTAAACTTTAAAAGGCTAGCAGAAGAGTGTTCCTCACCATTTACCTAGGTTTGTGGCTTGTTTTGCGGTTTTGTATATTTTGTAGACAAACTTTCATACAAGCAAATAAATTTGACCTCATTCTGCTTTCTCTGCCTTCTGTCTCCGTCTAGCTATGCCTCGTATACCAAAACCGGCACCCATGAGCTGGCCCCTTTACTGCGTGATTCTACCTCGCCGCCACCTGCACGACGTCCCAGTCCCATGAATATACAGCTAAGTTGCACAGCCCTGGCTCCGCCTCCACTTAAGGCCGGAGGAGCTAAGATTTGCCCGCTAACCACAAAGAATTCGCTGCCTAAAAATGCTTATGTGATGCCCAAAGATAAGAAATCCTCCAGCTTGGAGGGAAAATCTCTGCCTAAAAGTGCTCCAGCGGCCAGCTGCTCCACCAAGGGAGCAAATGTGGCCTCTGGCTCCTCATCAGCATCATCATCATCAGCATCCGGTGTTTCGAGTAATCCCAAGCCACACTCCAGCTCTTCCAGTCGCAGTTTTCCGCTCTTCTCGAGCACCAGCAATCATAGTAAGTTGGCGTGAACGCTAGATGGCGCCACAGATATGGAAATTAATTAAGTTCCGCTTTGCAGAAGAGAAAGCTGACAATAAAAAGAACGAATCCGTTGAGCGTAAAAAGAAGGAGGAGAAACTCAAGCAAAAGGCTGAAAAGGAGGCCAGAAAGGTGAGTCCCAATGTGCATAAAGCTTTATTGTTTCTGCCAGCAGGGGGCGCCACTCGCATTGTTTTGTAATTGGCCTTGTTCGCCTCGACTGCGAAAAGTTTTTCATTAATCGTGGGGCGTCTTTTGTGCTCGGAAAAGCACAAACTGAAAATAGCTGCACATTATGCATTTTTTCTCATTTTCCATGTTTTCTAGTGCATGTAAACAAAGTTAAATCATCATATTTCTGTTTTCCGTTTTCAGGAGGAGAAACGTCTGGCCAAAGAGGAGGAGCGTTTGGCCAAACTTCAGGCCAAGGAGGAAAAGAAACGTGGCAAAAAAGAGGCCAAGGAACTATTGTTGGCAAATGATGGCAATAATAAGAAATAAATAAAAAAACTGTTCACCAGCAAATACATACACGATATATCAAGACAGATCGGACATACACACATACTATATGGTCACGCCCTCCCCATCCATACATGTAACGAGCTTAAATTGTATTTTTTAGAATTTAATTTTTTTGTTGTATTCATTTTGTACTCCAAAAATAATAGGAAAATAGTTAACATCTGTCAACAAATTTTTAATGAAAGAAATAATTTGCACAAATTATTTTATTTGTCTAGGAATGCAATCAATGGATAGAATGCAATTTAACGGAAAATTAAGGTCAATTTTTTATTTAACTTAATGTAAAGTCAGTTAGAAAGAACAAATTTTTATTGAGACAAATAATTTGTAACACAATTGGTTTGTCGAGGAAAACAAATTAATTATAATGCATATTTATAATTTGCTGATCCTAAGATAGATAAAAAGAATACTTAAATGTATGGACCAAATTTGTTGTTAATTTATTCTGGAAGAAATTTTTATATGAATGTAATTTTCCTTATATTCAATGTTTTTAAACTATATTATTAATGCTGAAAACTTAATTTTTTCGCCACTTAAAATTTTCCTTTTACCTACCATTAATTTGTGAGAATTACTACCTCTGTTCCGAAATATGAAGTACATTTCCGAAATTTGCGGAAGACTGCTCCGCTCTGTCATCATCTTCACACCAGTTGACTCGTTTGGGCTCGATTTTTGCAGCATACTTTTTGGCTGAAGCTTGAAAAGCATTGAACTAATTTGGTGGGACATTGGAAAATTAATCATTTTTATGCAGGAACGGGGATGCGACTAACTGTTTCATCAAATAAGAAATTAAATTTCATTTGGACCAATTAATGAGAATTTATTTCATATGTCGAAACAAATGTAATATTTTTAAAACTATTGTGTCAGTCATACTTTGAAAAAGTCAAGCGTCAAGCGCTTGCTAACGGGCAAGGAATTTCAGTTTTCGAGAGCCCTACAAATAGGTTCATAAAGGGAATAGTTGGTTCGGGAAATTTGGTGAAAATGGGAAAAATGGGAAAAGGGATGAAAATGTCTAAGACTTGGTACACTGAAGCTTATCTTGCCTAACAAGAAAAGACAGTCAATACAGCCTAATACAAGGTAATTTGAGAACATCAGAGACGCAATGGTTCTCCGATCCTCCAGGGTTGAACAATGCAACGGGCACACCTACTAATATAAGGCTGCAAAGGGTCAGAAGGATTGAGCGGTAGAAGCGCAAATTTTAGAAATTTTTTTCTGTACGCTTTCGAGCCTCTTTATATGAATTGCACCAGAGGGGTTCCGGGTGGCTCGCGGCGGACCGCTGAGCATGAGGTCGTGGGTTCGTCCGCCTCGGGTTTTTTCTTTAAATAAACATAGCCACACCTCTTGTGTGGCGCCAGCTGCGTATTACCATGAAAAAGCTTCTCAAACGGAGCGAGGTCCCTTTTCTTGTGCTAATTAGGCGCACAGTCGGAGAGGAGGTCGGCTTGGCCCTTTGGGGCTGTGACATCTTGACAAGCTAATTTTACTTTTTTACTTTACTTACCAGAGGGGTTCCAAAAAAGTGAAGCGTATTCAAACTTGGAACGAACAAATGCCGAATAAAGGCTCAACCTGGTGTAAGGGTCCATAAATTGGCTGGCATTGCGCTTAACAAAGCCAAACATTGAACAGGCTTTAGGCACAATATAGTTCAAGTGCTCATTAAAAAAAAATCTTGTGACGAATTTTACTCCCAAATCAATGGCTCCATGGAAGTAGGTTGTGTGCACACCAAGAGCTGACCCTATCTAGGTCGAAATTTGAGGAAGACTGCACCGCTCTGTCATCAGCTTCATTTCAGATGACTCGGTTGGACTCGATTTTTGCAGCATACTTTAAGGCTGAAGCATGAAAAGCTTTGAACTAAATTGGCGGGACATTGGAAAATAAATCCTTTTTTGCAGGAACGGGGATGCGACTAACTGAGCTCAGCTTTGAGTTGCAGTGCCAAGAACTTGGCCACGTTTAAAAAATTGAAACTTTTGGACTAAAGCTAAGTTCGCACGGACTAAAAGCACTTTGATTTGGTTTTCCATTATTCAAAATAACTGCATACTTGACTTTGAAATTTTTGTGGAAAATTTTCAGTTTTCCTTGTTAAAAGTGGAAACAACTTGGGAGCATTTTGAGGACACCTGGTGGGAAGCCAATATGCCAATTATTACAGCAGAATCAGTGCCATCCAAATATCAGCAATTGAAGCAGAGAACAGAGAAGAGGAATTATGCAATCCTTGCGAAAGCGAATTGCGTAGTGGAGATATTCATGAAACAGCAGCTAAGTTTATGGTTTAAGACTGACTGCTTTAAAAATTGGGCGTCCTGGCATAAGGATCTTCGAAAAGGAAAAGAAAATTTCATTTTCATTAACATTAACTACATTAATGAGAATTGTATATCATATTTCGGAACAGATGTAGTATTATTTTTAGAGCTATTGGGGAAATTAAGTGGAAGAAAAATTTAATTTATTAAATTTAAATTTGTAGCCTGGTGTGGCTCAGCGGCTAGTGTGTGTGCAACCGCTTAGCAAGAGGTCGTGGGTTCCCGCCTCGGAACATCTAATGAAAAGTTTCTTCTTTAAAAAACTTATATACCCGGTCATCTTCACTGCTATTGGCGCCTGCTTTCGAAGTTATTAGCCATTAAAAAGCTTCTCAAACTGCCATTCGGATGCGGCGATAAACTGTAGTTCCCTTTCTCCTGTGCGAAAAATTACAAGCACACAAGCCATGTGATTGAGAGGAGCTCGGCTTTGGCCCTTTGGGGATGTGTTAAGCCCTTCCACATTTACATTACATTTACAATTTAAAAATAATTTATAATTGTACAAAGTTCGATATTTGCTTATGTTTGTCCAATTTTGGTCATTTGTTTTATTTATTTATCATTTAAGTAAACCAACTGATAATTTCAACAACTAGTTTTCTGTTGGCCGCATAATTTTGAAATTTTGAAAAGCAATTTTTTTTTAATTTTAAATGCAAATTTCTCGAAGCACAAATAAGTTTATCCAAATTGTTGGTGTTTACTAATTTTAACAAACTTCTGTGAAAATAATTTTGCTGTCGTCCAAAGATTTTGTGATTATTTACACAAGATTATTATTGTTACAAGACTTCTT
Organism: Lordiphosa collinella; assembly: GCA_018904265.1. Lineage (NCBI taxonomy): Eukaryota > Metazoa > Arthropoda > Insecta > Diptera > Drosophilidae > Lordiphosa > Lordiphosa collinella. Next base: position 52,858 of record JAEIFV010000927.1, on the reverse strand, counting down.
CTTCTTTGTCCGGATCACAACCGCTTAACGTTCTCGGCAGCTGCAATTAAAGTTGAAGCCAGTTGGTCACCTCAAGCGCCCCAATATCTTCCAGCATCTGATCATTCCATCTTAGTTTCGGTCGTCCTTCCTGGCTCTTTTCCCAAGATCGTTTGCCCCACGTTTTTGTACACCTATTTTGCTGGAGCTTCTTCATCCATACTTGTAACATGTCCAATCGAGCGCAGCCGCTGTTGTTTTATGCGCTTGACTAGATCAGTGTCCCCATTCATTCGGGTACGAAATTCATCGCCAACTTTTAGAGGTACATAGATCCTGCGAACACGCCGATTGCCGCCTTATCCGCAGCTGTTACTGTCCATGCCTCTGCGCCGAATTGCAGGACTTGTAAAGCGCAATTTTCAATTTTCGAAAGAGGGCTCTGCTATTGAAATCCCTACTTAGCCCGTAGTTACATCGGTCTTCTTCGCATTTCCAGACTGATGTGGTTGCGGCTGGCTATTATCGTGCCGATGTAAATTAAATCCTTAACAAGTTGTAGTCTCCCATTGCAACAGGTTATCCGGGACGCATTGATAACACTAGGCAACAAGGTCCAGTATATTGAAGGGTTGGTAGTGATTCTAGATGATTTTCGTGTGATAATCAAGACTGCGTTTTCAAAAATTGTATGTCACGTCGAGATTTTTAGTAAATAAGGCATTAAGTTGCTTAAAGTGCCTATTTTATCCCGCTTTAGGAGCGTTTTTCGGGGAATCCATTCTATGGTTTGGACTCTCTTTGATACCATCGGAAAGTACCACTCCTTAGCTTTGAAATGAACTATCCCAAATAATTCTGAGATTTTTTTCCAATGGAGATTCTTTAAAAAACCTCACAAGGCTCTTCAGTGAAGGTTCCACCAGAATATCAAAGGAATGGAAAAAAAGTACCAGGGAAGGAGGGACATTACATTAAATTAATTACATTAAATTTGACAAACAAAGACAAAAAAAGGCAAAAAAAAAATGGAAAAAATCGCAGAATTATTTGGGATAGTTCATTTCAAAGCTAAGGAGTGGTACTATGTGTCCAATTATTTCGCATACTATGCTTAGAAACCGAATTTCAAGTCAATGAAAAAAAAATAAAATTTTCCAGCTTCAGAAAATTACATTTCAATTTTTTTCACCTACTGTCTTTACAAACCGAGTTTCAAGTCAATCGGATGAAAAATAGATTTTTGCATATCGAATTTCCCGAAAATTTTCCTTGAGGACGGATTTCTGAAATCGGGAAAACACGTGTCAAATTTTTTCGCTTACTATGCTTACAAGCCGAATTTCAAGTCAGTCGGGTGGAATTTTCCAAAACCCCGTCTTAGTACGACTTTCACCACCTAAGGAAACTCCTGTCCAAATTTCAGCCCTCTGGCTCTTATCGTTTAGACTGTCAGTCAGTCAGTCAGGTTGAACAGTTTTATATATATAGATAAAGCTGGCTTTATGCTTGTCTATTTGCCAAATTACTTTAAGACAAACATTAACAATTATTGGTTAAGCTTGCTTTTGTGTCCCAGACCTTGTAAAAACGTTTTGTTCACTTATACCTTAATCAGAGCTATAAACTGCAATTACACTTACTATTACAATTACGGGGATATTTAAAAATTGAATTACCATTATAATTACAAATATTTAGTAATTAAAGATTTATTACCAAATAATCGAAATATTTAAAATAATTATTAAAATAATTGTAATTGATAATAAATTTTCAAATAACAATTGTAATGGTAATTAGATTTTTAAATATCCCAATAATTGCAATGATAATTAAAATTGTAGTCTTCAGCTCAGTCCTATATAGTATGTAAAGTTTGGGCCAAGAATTAGTGGATGGTGGAAGCTTTTTTCTAAACTTAGGACTAGCTTTGTTTTTTGTTTATATGTTTATACTTAAGTTTTGTATCAAATTTCTAATCGAAAGTATTGTTTCATTTCCTAGTTTATATTCTTAGTTTAATCTTTTCTGTGCAATGTTTGTTTACTAATTAAAGATTGGGAAAAACTTTAGATCAAGTAGATTCAGATTTAACATAAGAAGAACTAAATGTTTATTTATTTGACAAATCAATTTATGACAAACACTTAGGCCTGTTCCCATCTCCGAGTGGACTTGAAAAGTAAATCGATTGCCAACGAAAAATTAATAATCACAATTTGATTTACAATTATTTCTTGCCAAAGTGTCCTTACTAAGATTTTTTAAGTGTTTTGAACAAATTTGTAACCAAAGTTATTGTTCAAGCTAGTGCAAATTTCTTCTTCAAACAATTCCTTTAAATTGCTTGCATTTTTTATTTGTCAAAAGATTTTATCATTCTTGTCTGTCGTTTAGTTAAAGTTAGTTTGCCGTGCTTTTTTTATTTCCTAACAATTCCTTGGTAAATCAAATAAGTCTGGTCCATTAAATTGCTCTCCATCTGTCAAAAATGTTGTACAAATTATTTGTCGCACTAAAGAAATCAATTCTCCTTTATGTTAAGAGCCCTACTTGCATAACTCTGCCACAGACAGAGTTACGTTAAAAGTAAGTTTTTGTATATTTTTTCCCTATCAGTCTGTCTCTCTTTTAAACATTCTACAACACTCATCTATCTGTCTCATAATTTGAAAGGTTGTTGAAAAATATTTATTTATAAGACGATTCCAATTCTAAACTAAATTAAAGTTTCCCAACCATAGACAGTTCTCAACTTAAAAACTATAAAATAATAGACAGAAAAAAACTTACCTATGTTAGAGCCAAGCTATAGCAAAGGGTTAGACATATGTATTCACATATATTGTCTGAACCCCGATCAAATTGTATTCTAAACATGTTGGGAATGAATTCTAAACAAAATATATTGAAAGTAGTTTTCATACATATATGAACCCCTATATATACTATGTATTGTACTATATCTAAATCTATATCTATAGATTCTGTTCAACAAAAGGCAAACATAAGCAATGTTTCGATGTTTTAAAAACAACCAAAAACCAAGTAACAAAAAATAAAGAAACGTTATTTAGTTAATTTTTAGCCTGTCTTTGTTTTTGCTTCAGACAACGATTAAAGGGTTTCCCAAAATTGTAGGGCAGCTCGCCGCGGCACCGAAGGTTGCCCAATTTGTGTATGGCGCCATAGTCCAAACAATCGATGCGATCATCTCCATTACAGTCCTCACCATGTTTGTCCATATAACTCTGAATGGTATCGGCCGCACATCGAGGTTCATTCACGCAATTGGTAAAGGCTGTGCGGAGGTAAGTTGACATTACTAGGAGAAAAAGAGAATACTCAGTCACTCACCGTCTTCATTTAAAGCAGTATCATTGGGTATGGTCAATTTGCCAGCCTCCACCCAAAAGCCCCAAGTAATACGAAATATACCGCAAGCTCCATTCACACAAATCTGGGTGGCATTACAGCCACTCAAAGCTTCACAGAGGCATTCCAGGCAGTCTTCCGTGACGGGTTTGTTTACAACTGTAGACATAAGAGAGAATGAGAATTAGCGCAACTATAGTTGACTTCCTATGACTGATTGAGTTAATACTACTTAGTATATATATTGAGAATGACTTACCATAATTATAAAGCAGCTGGGTAATGTTAGATAAATAATTGCAGCACAGTGGTTCAAATTGGTAAACAAGTTGTTTAATAATGACGAAAGCTATTATTGAGGTAGATCAAACTGAAATCACCTAAGTAAAATGATTCTAGAACAGCGCAGACTTCCACAGAAATACCATACCCTGAGAGAATAAAGAAAAATAATGCAAGTCACAGCTGATATGTGCAATGAGTCACTTAGAATAGAGTCTTTGAACTAAAACCACAACTAGGTGAACAGTTTCTGAGTAGAGAGTAATTGAACTGTTTCAAAAAACTACGATGTGAACTAAGTATATACTGAAAAATGAGTCCAGAAAAATTAATCAATGAACGAAACCGAAGAATTGCAGAAAAACAAGTTCAGCCCAGTGACCAACTCAACTCTAGATTAGACTACCCAAGCCTCTAGATTAGACTACCCAAGCCTCTTAGTTTGTAAGCTAGCGGATTTCGGATTTCTGTAAATAACTATGTAGTTTTTTCTCAGTGCATTCTCAGCATAAACTGTTAAAGATTGGGACTGTAACTTGGATAGTAGTCTAAATTTGTAGTGAAAGTGGAAGCTTAGACGGGGTCTCGAATAATTGGCTTCGTAAGTTCAAATAAATTGTAAAATACTCCTCAAAGGTCGGAAATTGAAAGGAAATTGAAAGGCAGATATGTATTAAAACCTCTTTGAAAGCTCTATGGACGAAGTAAATGTAATAATTATACCCTTGCTGAGGGTATTATAAAATTGTGCGGATATAAAGTATATATATTCTAGATCAGCTTGACGAGCTGAGTTCATCTACCTCTTTCCGTCTATCCTTCCGTCTGTTTCTATGCAATCTCCTCGGTCAGTTTTAAAGCTATCTTCACCAAACTTTGCACGAATCTTCTTAGCACAAATACGCTGCACATTTGTCAGAACCGGTCGGATCGGATGACTATAGCATATAGGTGAAATTGGAACGATCGGTAGAAAAACTTGCTTTTGTAAGAAAAATTTTTTCGTTTTCAATGGAAACGCCTCCTACTTCGTATTTCTTAGTTTACTATGCTTTTCCATGATTCCACCAAATTTGGTCGAAATTTGGTAGGAAAACTTTTTTGTTTTCAATGGAAATGTCCCCAAAATGTGCATGTATTTGTTTTATATGCTTCCACACGATTCTACCAAGTTTTTTCAAAATCGGATGACTATAGCATATAGCTGCAGTACGAATGATCGGTCATTCTCTAGTGAGAAAAATATTTTATACCCTGTTCCCATTAAAAATGGGAAAAGGGGGATCATGAAAGTTGTGCAAAAGTATGTAACAGGTAGAAGGAAGCATTTGCGACCCTATAAAGTTTATATATTCTTGATCAGCATTAACAGCCGAGTCAATTTAGCCATGTCCGTCTGTCCGTATGAACGCGTCGATCTCAGAGACTATAAGAGATAGAGCAACAAATTTTTGCATATAGGTAGGTGATACAAATCGAGTTTGTTTCATTTGTGCAAAATTCTTCCCCCTCCCCCCTTTAAGCGCAAAAAAATGTCAGAGCCACAATTTTTAAGTTAGATCCCCGAGACGTTTTATATATATTAAGCTAGGACCAATATCTATCTATTCTGAAAAGATCAATAAGTTCGGACAAAAAAAACCGAGAAACCGAAGAGGGGGGTCTTGCATTGTCAGTTATCGCGCGCGGCCGCAAGCGCGCTTTCGTTTGTGTGTGTGTTGGAGTGTGTGTATGTGTGAGTGTTTGTGTATGTAAAGGAAAACACACGAAATCAAGAGAACAGGGTATTTTGTAGTCGTGGCTCTCGACTACAGCTCCCTTACTTGTTTGTTTTAAATGGGATCGCCTCCAAATTTCATAATTGTTAGTTTGTTATGCTTTTCCATGATTCCACTAATTTTGGCCGAAAACGGACACTTATATGGTAGAAAATAATGGTCCGAAAAATAGTCTTATTTAGAAAAACTTTTTGATTTCAATGGAGCCTGCATGGGTATACAAAACTTCGGCTGAGCCGAATTTCCCCTATTGGTTTTTTTTCTAATTTTTTAAAACTCCCAGTTTGCAACACATAGAAATATTCATTTTCGACCCCATAAACTATATCAGGCTTTTTTTCAATTCCGCTACGTTTAGAAAAGTAAGCCGAACGCAATTACGTTTCGTTTTGGGTTTTCTGTTCTCAGTTCCGAATGAAATTCGGCTCAGCCGAAGTTTTCTAAACCCTTGCAGCCTCCATTGAAAACATAAAAGTTTTTCTAACACAGACTACTTTTCGGACCATACTTTTCTAAGGGAGATATACTATATAGATGTCCGATTTCGACCAAACTTAGTGGAATTATGGAAAAGCATAACAAACTAACACTTGCGAAATTTGGAGGCGATTACATTTAAAACGAAAATGTTTTTCTCACAAGAACTTCGTTTGCGACGGATCTTTCGTTCTGCAGCTATATGCTATAGTCATCCGATTTTAACAAAACTTTGTGGAATTATGTAAAATTAAATAAAACAAGTAAGGGAGCTGCAGTCGCGTGCCCCGACTACAAAATACCCTGTTCCCTTGATTTTGTGTGTTTTCCTTTAGACACACACACACTCACACATACACACACTCCAACATACACACAAACGCATGGCATGCGGCCGCGCGCGATAACTGACAATGCAAGAACCCCCCTCTCTCCCACAAGCAAAATTGATTCGTATATAACTTCGGTGTTTATTGTCCGATCTTAGTGATCTTTTCAGATAGATAGATAGATAGATATTGGGCCTTACTTGATATATGTAAAGTTTGGAAGGTCTATCTTAAAAATTGTGGCTCTGACAGTTATTTGCGCTTAAAGGGGGGAGGGGGAGGAATTTTCCAAATCTGAAACAAACTCGTTATACTCGATAGTCTCTGACTCGATAGTCTCTGAGAAACACGCGATAGTCTCTGAGAAACACGCGTTCATACGGACAGACGGACATTTTCAATGGGAACAGGGTATAAAAAGTATTTGCCAATGATAAGGACGTTTCCATTAAACAAAAAAAATTTTCCTCACTCTAGTTTTTCCTATAAATGATCTGATTTTGGCAAAACATTGTAGGATTTTGTAAAAGCATTCCAAATAAGTAAATGAAAATTTTAAGGACATTTACATTGAAAACAAAATAGTTTTCCTAACTAAAGCTCAATTTTCACGACCTGATCGCTCAGCTGAGTTTCTCTGACCTGAATGTCAAAAAAAATCAGATGAGCTACTTAGTTTAGCATTTGCACATGTCTGAGAAGTTTAGTTGACTCAGTTGCAAAACCAATGGTTCATTGAGCGTTTTGCTGTGCGGTCAGTTTAATTTGAGCCGGTTCTATTACACCTGAGAGCTCAGCTGAGTAGGCTCAGCCTCCTGTTTACACGGGCTGACAGATATTCAGATACAAAACTCACCTGAGAGATCAGGTCGTGTAAATTGGGCATAAGACTACTTTTCGGACTCTATTTTTTTATGACAGGTTTACTATATAGATGTCGACCAAACTTGGTGGAATAAAGGGAAAGCATAGCAATCTAAGAAATACGAAGTTTGGAGGCGTTTCCATTGAAAACAAAAATGTTTTTTTCACTAAAACTAGTTTTTCGACCGATCGTTTTTGTGACAGCTATATGCTATAGTCATCCGATCCGGCCGGCTCCGACAAATGTGCAGTACGCAGTATACGTATGTGCCAAGAGACTACTTGTAAAGTTTGGTGAAGATAGATTTAAAACTGATGGAGGAGATAGCATAGAAACAGACAGACGGACAGGGCTAAGTCAACTCAGTTCGTTATGCTGATCAAGAATATATATACCTTATGTGGTCGGAGATGCTTCCTTCTATGCGTTACAAACATGCGGAGAATTTTATAATACCCTCAGCAAGGGTATAATTACTATTTATATCCAACCTTTAAAGTACATCGATTAAATTTGCTTCCCCTTTTATTGTATCATTCAGCCCCAGTCTTTTATTGAGCATTAATCAAATTATTAAGAATCCAACGCGAGCAAATCTCGTATATTAAGGAATATATCCTGGTGCAGCTAACGCCCAAGGACATCATTGATTGTTTCTGGCAAATTTTTCATATAGGGGACGCTCAGTCTAATGAACAACCAGCTCTCAGAGATGGTAAGAGATAAGGGTTCGCACTGTTTGAAAAAAAAACGTCATATCTCCCACAGTGTTGTTGATAGATGATTCCAATCTTCTAGACATATTTGGTTATATTCGGCGGTGTCCCAGAATCTCTTCCAACCAAAATCCAACCCAAAACCAATGCTCGGTGTCCTAGAAATCTCTTTCGTTTGGTTTCAAACCTCTAGTATTTTATTGGGAGATTTTGGCAAACCAACCAATATACAAACCAGCCATTACATTAACCAACCAATAGCGAATTCACGAACCCACGCAGTATATCACTGTTTTTGTAGTAGGACCATAATCTCATACATACACCTTTCAAACTCGCCTTTCGAACTAGACTTTCGAAGAAAACGAAATCTCTCGAAGTTCTGGGACACCGACGGATTTCTCTAGCGATTTGCAAACCAACCGAAGCCAACATCTCTAGAGATTTCCAGGACACCCCCGATTAAGATTTTTTATCGACCCACCAAAGAATTAGTGAAGAACTAAATCTGCTGCAACGCAGCAGAGTAAATTACAATTGGGCTTCACCGAATTTCTTGCTTGTTATAATTGCGGTTATAAATTACGGCTTTGGTTGCAAAAAAAAGTTCTATCTTCTTTCCTTCTTTAAATAATTTCGTACTTTAAATTAAAAATTTTAATTTTCAATTTCATTTCCTTACCTTCATGACTTATCCCACAGTGCCATAGAGTGAGGAAACCCCACAAACAAATCAAAGTATTTAGTCGGTAGAAACAGTTAAACATTTTTAATGAATCTGTAAATAGTTTTGCGCTTAGATGCTGTAACGCTAGGGCGTTCTCTCCTCGACGAGTACCAGAGTCGATCGCGCTTTCCGCACAACTGAGCCAGATTCAAGCATTTGATTGTGTTTATGAAAAAACTATCTTAGCACAGCTACATAGATATTTCCTAGAATAAATATTTAATAAATCTTCTTTTTAATGTATTCATTTCACTTGTTGTCGCTGTTGCTCCCGCTGAGCTCGCTTGAGACATCTCTTGAAGATGCTCTCATATGTGTAGGGCATATCGGCCTTACAATTGAAGGGACCCATGTAGTGTATAGCACCATAGTCGAAACAGTTCTCCTGCTGATCATCATTACAGTCTTGGCCGTATTTAACCATATAGTTTTGCAGAGTGTCTGCTGAGCAGTGCGGATCGTTGGCACAATTGGTGAAGGCTTCAAAGTACATTATATATTATAATGGTTGCTCCATTAATTGCCCAACAATTGCTTACCACTATCAGAGAGAGGTGTATCCTCTTCTATGGTTAGACGTCCGGAATCCACCCATTGATCCCATGTTATACGAAAAATGCCACATGCTCCATTTACACAGATAGCTGTGTCATTGCATCCGCTCAACGCCTCACACATGCAAGTCAAACAGGTCTCGGTGATGGGCTTCTGCGGCCTATCGTCAGCCTGAGCCCAGTTTAGACCGAGAATAAAAATCAGAGAAATGAACAGGAGAGAGCTAGACATGATGCACTTCCGACTAATGAGAAAACACTGAATCGCTTAGCGCGTCGATTGAGTAGTTTTATTAGAAATTTAATTGAGGCCTTTGACTAGACTAATCGCAATTGCGGGTCGAATATCGAATTGTACAACCAAATGGGGGAAAGAATTGTATATTATACAACTCTTGATTTCAATTTCGAATTTTAACCATAAGCACATAAGTACAAATGTATGCAAATACATGCGATTAAAAAAGTTCCTCAATTGTTAAACAAATAAGCAATAACACTAACAGAAATACATACATACTGTGCTTAGCGACAATTATCTAAGGCTTTGCCCGCTTCTTTTCTTTGCAAGTGTGTATTTAGCACTTCTTCAAGCTGGAATGCTTTCAGAAGATTGAAAAATTCTTCTTGTTCGTCCGCCAATTCGTCTTCTCTTCACTCTTTAAATTCGATTGCTGGTGGCAACTTCCAAGCTGCAGCCAACGCTGACAGCAAGGGGAAAGAATTTTACTCATTTTTTGCTCAAGCTCTTTGCTCCTCTTGGTTCCTCGCACTCCTTTCACCCACAAGATCGAAATCGAGATCGATTGTCTTCTCGTACTCGAACAGACATCGTGCTTAAAAATCAAGAAGAAAAATTCTAATTTTAAGCCGATTTCAGACTTGCCAGTTTGTGCTAGTTTTCTCTGGGTGTATGAATCCGCACCTAACTGGAGCACAAAAAACAAACAGAAGATTTTGTTGCTTTAAAACTCCAAAACAGTTAAAGCTGAGCTGGCTTGAGAAGGCAGTTGCTGACTTCCAGTCGATGAGCAAAGACTACTTATGAAAGAACCGGGAGGCTCTTGAAAGAGCTGTATAGTCGACCAGCCTCCCTTGGGTTGTTGTGCGTCCCTGTTTAAAGTTATGAAAAATCATTACTTGACCTCGAGCCGGCTAAAAGTCTTTTGTAGATCAGCAACCTAAAAATCTTTTAGAAATACACTTTTTAAACGCTCTGTAAAAGTATGCTTATTAATAAGCCTTGAATCATAATGAAATGTTCCCTTGAAGAAAATGTTTCCTTCCACCTGTTACATACTTTTGCAGAACTTCATGATCCCCTTTTCCCATTTTTAATGGGAACAGGATATAAAAACAGTGTGTGTAACAGTGCTGTGAACTGTTTCTAAGACGAATTGGCTCGAACTTGGAATTCCGACTTATCAAATACTGTAACCGAACCTTAAGCCAGTTTTCCGAACCTGAAACTGTTCCGAGCCCAAAGAAAAGGTGTGAGTGTGGCTAGCACTCACCGGGCCGTGATGTGAAGCACGTTGTATACGATATGCTCCGCCTTTTACATTCTTGCGGTTGTGCGTTAGTTTACTCCATATTCAAAGCTCGATACTCAGTAATCGATAATAGTAGTCGATTCTAAGTATTTGATACTTACTTCTCGATATTTATTACTCGATACTCAGTATTTGATAATCAGTATTATGTACTCGATTCTAAGTATTAAGTACTCGATAATAGTACTTGATTTTAAGTATTTGATACTCAGTACTCGTTTCTAAGTACTCGATACTTATTACTCAATACCAAACACTCGATACTCAGTATCCGATTCTAAGTATTCGATCCTTAGTACTCGATACTTATTATATGATACCAACTACTCGATATTCCGTACTCGATTCTAAGAATTCGTTACTAAGTATTAGAGACTTAGCACTCGGTACTTAGTACTCGATTCTAAATATTCGAGTCTAAGAACTCGATGATAAGTTTTAGATACTCAGTATTCTGTGTGTTTGTTTGTGTTTGTTTTTGTCTTTGATTTTGTCATTGATTTTGTCTTTTTTGTCTTTGTTTTTGTCGTTGTTATTGTCTTTGTTTTGCCTTTGTCTTTGTTTTTGTATTTGATTTTATGTTTGTTGTCGTGTTTGCTTTTTAGTTTGTTTTTGTGTTTGTTATTGTGTTTGTCTTTGATTTGATTGAAAGAAAAAATCTTTGTTCTTGTGTTTACTTTTGTCTTTGGTTTTGTGTTTGCTTTTGTCTTTATTTTTGTGTTTGATTTTTTTCTTAGTTTTTGTGTTTGCCGTTCTACTTCTAATATACTTCTGCTCAACATTAGACGAGTTGAGTCCTAAGCTCAGGCATTTTCAATCCGTTCGCCCCCAATCTTATCGCAAATTGGCCGATGCCAGTGTAGTTACTGCCAAAACTGCCGCTAAACCTGCTGGACAGTGTCGTGATTATGCTGGAGCCTAAATCCGTAGCTTCAATTGCTGCCGCTTTGGTCATATCGCCGAAGAATGCCAGAAATCGAAGAGATCCCTTATTGGCTGCTTCAATTGCTTCGAAGGAGGGCATCAGTACCGACAGTGCCCGAAGCGAGTTGTTGGTATAAATGGAGCTGGAGACCGAAGTACCGTAGTCCCTATAAGAAACAAGAAAGAAAGTCGGTCAAGCCCGACTATAACATACTATGTACCTTTGAAGTGCTGCCCATCACCGTTGCGACCGGTGCTGCCCATAATTGTTTGTTTTCCTTAAAACTCGACAACCATTCATTCGATCTTTACCATTCCTTTGGCGGATCGATAAATAATCCTGATTACTAAATATATCCAGAAAGAACGAACCTTCTATTTATAAACCTGTGGGAGATATGACGTTTTTTCCAATTTGCGGGGGCGGTAGGAGGCGTGGCAAAAATTTAAAATAAACTTGAACTGCCTGCAAGTATAAGAAGCATATGTCCCAATCATTTCAAACCCCTATCTCTTACCATCTCTGAGATCTGTTTGTTCATACGGACAGACGGACAAACAGACAGATAATTCGGCTGTTGATGCTGACCAAGAATATATATACTTTATAGGGTCTGAGATGCTTCCTTCTTTTGCACAAACTTATTATACTCTGCGTACCTCTGGTACTTCTTCTTCTTCTTATTTGGCCCGATATTTCTATCACAACCACTAGATCAGTGTCCCCATAGAGCTCATACAGTTCGTGGTTTATACGGTTGCGGAACTCATCGCCATCTTTTACAGATCCATAAATCCTCCGAAGGACTTTTCTCTCAAACACGCCGATCGCCTCCTCATTCACTGTTGTTAATGTCTATGCTTCTGCGCCCTATTGCAGGACTAGGATGATAAGCGACTTGTATAGAGCAATTTTCGTTTTTTGAGAGAGGGCTCTGCTCTTGAACTCCTTACTGAGCCCGTAGTAACATCGGTTTGCAAGAGTTATTCTTCTTCGGATCTCCAGACTGATGTTGTTGTAGCTGGTAATCATCGTCCCATTGCAACAGATTGTCCAAGACGCGTAGGCTCACAGCGCGCTGAGACTAGGAACTTCGTCTTTTCCTCATTTACCGCTAAGCCCATGAGTTTTGACTGCTTCTCAATCTCTGAAGACGCCTTGCTTAGCGCCCGTTCGGATTTGCCGATAATGTCAATGTCATCGGCATATGCAAGTAGCATTACATCTTTATAAAAGATGCTGCCCGATCTGTTAGCATTTGGGCACTGGCGCAGTATATACTCCATCAGCAGATTAAAGAAGTTACACGATAAGGTGTCACCCTGCCTAAAACCTCTTCTGGTATCGAAAGGCTCGGAGAGGTTCTTTCTTATTTTGACGTTACCTCTGGTAGAGTATAAAAATATTGAATTCTGTTGAGATCGAGGGCGATCTGATAGTGAGGTTGGCCGAATGTCTTTTCCGGCTATTTCTGCCAATATGTAAATAAGTGAAAATATATCGTTATGTTATCGATAAGTTTTATGATTTGAACATGTAGTCAAACACTTGGTCTAATTATGTGATTTTTATGGCACTATTATCAGCTTTTTAGGCAAGGAAATGGCTTTTGAACACTTCTTTCTTTGAGTAACTGGTATATCGAAATCGGGAAGGCTGACTTTAACTTAAGCTCTCGTTTTACATAGTGTGGCCTACATAAATCCTAAAGTGCCAAAAATTCGACAAAATCGTTTTTCCGCCAATATCAGTTTGAAGCCTTGGCATAATGCTGATTTCTCAAACTTAATCTTCTTCAAACACATTGATGTCCGTAGTTTGTGTACGGTTTACACGAGGGTTCTTGTCAAACTAACAATACACACAATACAACTAAACAGATCCCGTGATTAAATATTGTGGACCTTACTTCTCAAACCGCTTCGTGAACCTGCATCCAAAAGTTTTCGTGGCGGAAGCCCTGAAAAAAATATTCTATTAACCTTAAAATCACGAAAAACTGTGTTGTTTAGTGTAATTAACATGTGCAAAGTATTTCTACTTGACCAGTTATTTCTGATGGTAAAACCCATATTAATCAACCAAATTGGGAGTTACCCATTCGTATTGCTAATTTATCTATCGTATTCAAATTACCCGGTCCATAAGAACAATTTAATATAAATTCGATAGAAAAAGCATGAAGACCAATCTAAAGTAAAAAGGTTTGTAATCGCTTCGGGAAAACTTTGCTCGTCAGAACTTCAAGAGATTTTATTTTCTAATTTGAAAGTCTAGCTAGAAGGTTTTGGAGTTACTCATAATAGCAGCTTCGTGTTTTATTCTTCCGATTTCTAAAGGATTTTTTAAGTAAGAATTTTACACTTAAAACATATATAGTACATAGATTCATAGATTGTTTGTACCTATCAGACATATTTTGTAATCAGCAATATTTATCGATTCGTCAAAGGATTGGTAAGTATCGGATAAACAATAGGCAAGTTAAGAGCAAAATAAAGTTCTTTACATACTTAGCTTATTAAGTTAGTCTAGTTAATCTAACTCCAAAATAATATAAACTTTGAAATCAGCTGACTTTATTCTCCACAACAATTACAACAATTATTCTCACTCAAAGCCCTGATCCTCAAAATTCTCTATACAATCTTCGAACGTACTTTGATATTTATACGGCATATCTTTTTCACATCCATAGGCTCCCAACTTATGTATCCTGGCATAATCATGACAATCCATTTCTCCATCCTTATTGCAATCCTGATTAAATTTCTTCATATAATTCTGCACAGAATTTGCCGCACAATGCGGATCATTTGCACAATTGATAAAGGCACGCTCCGAGTCGGGATGTTCTCCATTGATGGTCAGTTTGCCAGCATCCACCCAATATGCCCAAGTAATGCGAAAAATGCCGCAAGTGCCCTTCTGGGGATTAGTACAAATGGCGGTGGCATTACATCCACTAATGGCCTCACAAATGCAGGTGAGACACAGCTCTGTGACGGGTTTGTCAAGTAAATGACCTGAAAATGTTTATGAATTTTAGATTCTAAGTTAAAAATACTATGTAGAACTTACCTTGTCCCAACACCAAAGAAGGTGTTAAAAATAAGGTTAAATATAAGCAAAATTTCATCAAAATTTGCATGATTTTTTCAGAGTGAATCGTCTGGGTGTACTAACGCTTCCGCTAGAGAAATGCAATTGAAGCAAGCTGCTGTGTGCGAAGAGAACGTAATCAACACGCCTCCCTTGAAGCTAGCGGGAAATACCGGTTTCTACACTGAGCAATGAAAATCATGTTGATTATTAAGTTAAAAGCGGATGAAAACAAATTGTAATGCAGTGTATTAAGATATATACCGAGCACTAAGTATTAAGATCAGAATATACGATGTATTTGGAAGTCTGAACTAATCAGCTTAGAGTTATAGAACTATTGCATGAATGTTTTGCGGTTACCAATGACCGGCTATTTCAACTGTAGATTCAACATTTTGTTACCATTAACATGCTTAATATTTGTGCAAATTTTTTCATAATTTTGAGATCATTTCACTCTAATATGTCTAAAGAAAGTGGCCGCATTAGTTTAATATTTAGAGTTATGAGCATTAGAGCGAGCGCACTTTTTTGTATGGAAAATTAATGGTCATTCTGACGCCCCTTGATTCGCTAGTTTAGGGTGTATATTTAACGAGAAAATAGCAAAAAAAGGTCAAAAAGCTATGTTTTAAGGGGGTCCACGACTCGAAAACGCACTATAGTCCAAAGTAAATAAAAATTTATACGCAAAAAAAGAGCTGGTCAAAAAAGTGTCGAAAAAATGAAAAAAAAGGGTTATATTTTTCTGGGGTGGGACTTTTTTAATAATGGTTGCAATAGTTGTAGTGGTACATATAGTTTGTATTGTGACCCTTTATAAGGGGGAAGTGTCCCTACCTGGCTCAGGAATGAACTCCGTTCGTAAACTTCGAGCGTGCCTCATCGTTTACCGATTTGGATTCTACAAAATGAATTCTATTCCAGAAAGTATGTAGAAATTGAATGTATAGTATAGCTCAAAACTATTAATAACAATGCATGAAATAGTGAGTCATTAATAAAAATAGAGGTTTTTTCTTAATTACATTCTGAAAAGTCGTGTTAGAAAAAGCCATAAGTCAAAAGTCTCATCAGATCCCACACTCAAACAAAATAGAAATTGCTTATACAACATTTCTTAAAAACAAATCCAAAAAAAAATAGGGGAAGCTAACTTCGGCTCGGCCGAAGTTTTGTATACCCTTGCAGCTTCCATTGAAAACAAAAAAGTTTTTCTAATTAAGACTTCTTTTTGGACCTTACTTTTCTATGGGATCTATACTATATAGATGTCTGATTTCGACCAAACTTGGTGAAATCATGGAAAAGCAGAAAACACTGTTAATTACGAAATTTTGGAGGCGATCCCATTTAAAACAAAAAAGTTTTTCTCACTAGAACTTCTTTTTCGACCGATCATTCATACTGCAGCTATATGCTATAGTCATCCGATTTTGAAAAAACTTTGTAGAAATGTGTTAAATTATATAAAATAAGAATATGTCAATGCTAAGGACGCTTTCATTAAAAACAAAAAGTTTTTCACTGAACTAGTTTTTTGACCGATCATTCCTATGGGGCAATGCTATAGTCATCGATTTCGACCAAATTTGTAGAATGGTAAGTATTAAGGTATGCCAATGAGAGGACGTTTTCATTAAAAACAAAAAGTTTTCTCACTAGAACTAGTTTTTGTCCGATCGTTCCTATGGGAGCTATATGCTATAGTCATCCGATTTCGACCAAACTTTGTAGAATTGTGTAAAAGTATATAAAATAAGTGTATGCCAATGATAAGGACGTTTTCATTAAAAACAAACGAGTTTTTTTCACTAGAACTAGTTTTTCGACTGATCGTTCCTATGGCAGCTATATGCTATTGTCATCCGATTTCGACCAAACTTAGTGAAATCATGGGAAAGGATAGTAAACTTAGAAATACGTACTTTGGAGGCGTTTCCATTATTCTCAGTAAGACTAGTTTTTCGACCGATCGTTCCTATGACAGCTATATGCTATGGTCATCCGATCTGGCCGGATCCGACAACATTGCAGCGTATTTGTACCAAAAGACTTCGTGCAAAGTTTGGTGAGGATAGCTTTAAAACTGACGGAGGAGATAGCATAGAAACAGTCGGACAGACGGACAAGGCTAAATCAACTCAGTTCGTCATGCTGATCAAGAATATATATACTTTATGTGGTCGGAGATGCTTCCTTTTATGCGTTACAAACAAATTTTATAATACAAGGGTATAAAAATTAGCTGCTAATAGCCAGGAATTCAGCCCGCTTTTGCCCCTTTCTGCGTTTTTAGGGCGATATAATAGCTATACACTGCTCGGCGGCTCTATCTCCCAAATCATTTTTCTAAAGTACCTTGGCCCGATGGCACGAAATCGAATGAAAAAGTCGAATAGTTTGGATATTATAGAAAACGGGTTTTCCGAAGCTGCCTCCACTGAAAAATGCGCAAACTTGTTGTTTTGCTCCGATTGAAAAGTTGTAAGAAATTTAAAAGATTTTTAAAAACTAGCCCCGTTTTCAGCCAAATGTGAAATGGTGAGTCTTTTAACTGCTATGGTCTCAAATGGCAAAAAACTAATTTTTGCAAAATTAAAAAAATTTCTTGAAATCAAAGTGTTTGTAAGTGCAAAGAGTAAACAAAATTTATTTTTTTTTAATTTCGAGTTTCAAGTATTTATATACTTTTACCGAAATTTTACTTCCAGTTCGTATTCAGCGACTCCAAAAACCCCCAAGTACAGACTTTTAGCCAAATCAAATACGTTTTTGCAGATATTGTCTGCCATGTTGGATCCGCCATTTTGTTTTTCTGAATTTTGATTTCGAATTCGTAACCAGCGACCCCGAAACCCCTGAGTACAGACTTTCAGCCAGCGAGTCAAATACCGTTGTGCAGAAGTTGTGGGTCGATCCCGCCTCGGACATTTAATGAATTTTTTTTTTGACTTCAAACTTTACACCCGGCCACACCTGCTGTTGGCGCCAGCATTGCAGAATTAGCCAAATGAAAAGCTTCTAACTGCCAATCGACTTGCGTTAAACAGGCCCTTTCTTGGGTATTTGGGAGCCACTGCTGAGAGAGGCTCGGCTTTGGCTATTTGGGGCTGTGTCATCTTGACAAGCTAATTTTACTTTTGAACTTTATATATTTTTGTAGTAGGCGTTGATTTCTAACCCAGTTCCGAATTTTGAGTTGATTTTCGTGTAAACGTTGCTTTTTCTAATGTAAAGTTCACAATTTTATATGAAAAGTAAGCAGAGTGTCTGTGTAGATCAGGTCTTTTCTTTATGACGAATTGAATCCATTTGGCATTGAGCAATCGGTTTCAGCTGCTTAAGCAATTCCGATTTTCGTCAAACCTAATCTAGTAAACGTTGAAATGATTGTCACCTTCCATATAAAATAATTAAGTTTAAACTCTACATGCAAACGTTTAAACGAAAACCGGCTCGGAATTCGGAACAGGGCCGAAAATGCTTTCGCACTTTTAAAAGTTTACTCTGATTTAAACCATAGTTTCCCCATTAGTTTCCTCATTCATACTCACAATGCCCGTTGCCTAAATAGTATAAAAGATTGGATTAATAACACTAGGCAACAAGTATATTGAAGGGTTGGTAGTGATTCTATATGGTTTTTGTGTGCTAAGCAAGACAGCGTTTTCAGAAATTGTTCATCACACCAAGATTTTTAGTAATTTGAGTTTAAAGTTGCTAAAAGTGCCTATTTTGACCCTTTTTAGGAGCGTTTTTCGGGGAAAGTACCACTGCTTAGCTTTGAAATGAACTATCCCAAACAATTCTGCGATTTTTTTCAATGTTTAAGAATCCAAAAATATCCTATTTATGGCTGGTCCCCCAAAGTATGCAATTTGTGGTAGAGACTCTAATATGTTTCTATGAAATTTATTGTAATCGTCTCTCTTTAGAATCACTACCAACCCTTCCATATACTGAAAAAAGTTGAATTTTGTTTCCTTGTGTTATTATAACCCTCTGTTACATTAGGTTAGAATAAGCAAATTAAATTCTCTACACCGTCTAATAAATATATGTAATATGCTAAGCTAATGATTGCTATTTTCGTGACTAATGGCATAATTAATAAGTCTCTGACTTGTAGAATTAGGAAGCACACACTTAGTAAATACTTCAATAAGCTTAACTTTTACTGTATAGGGTCGGAGAACTTTTACTCTATAGGGTCGGAGATGCTTCCTTCTGGTTACATACTTTTGCACAAACTTCATATACTCTATGTACCTTTGGTACAGAGTATAAAAATATTGATTTGGTCATATAAAATAAATATTGAATTAAACCCAATATACGAACTTAATTTATATGTTCCGTAAGGAGTGCATTAAGCCCCATATTCAAACTTAATCTATTTGAAAAGCAAGATCACCTAAAGAAAATTCAAGACTAAGGCCCGATTTCTCAAAGGTTCCGGTTGGCCAACAGCCGGTCAAATTTGTTCCTCCAGTTGACAAGCGGTCAAGTCATTTGGTTTTTTCAACAGCCGTTGTATCTGATATCGACAAGTTCCTATCGCTGCATTAGGGTGACCAGACACGGTAAACAAATTTGGTATTTTTGTTAGGGATTTTTTAATGTTATTGAGTGCTGCTGGTAGTATTTTTGCGAAAAATTTATTAAAATTGATTGCGATGAATCAAAAGCAATAGATGGGGACACTTGTATAACTGCACCGCTTATCAACGGAACGCTGACTACACAGAAGTCAGCTGCAGTGATAAGGAAGATGCCACATGCATAAAGAACGCAGCGCCGCCAAGTCCTGCTAACAATCCTAGTCACAACCAATTGAATCGCAACTGAAGTCAAGGCTTTAACTTAAACTCTGATCCTAGCATAAATTATTTTACATGTAGATATTGTCAACCTGAATCATTGAACAAATATGGCTTCATCCGGATCAGTACACTCTGAACTCTCTTGCATTGTTTATTCGTTGCTCTGCCTCTTCAAATTCCATTTCCATTGCATGGAGTTGAAAAATTCGTTTATTCATAAACATTTTGTGGCAGCAAATAATTAAATAAGCAAATCAAATGTTGGAGCCAGCTGATTGTATAACGATAAAATATATCGATAATTCCATCGGCACTAAACTCGCGGTTAACTTTAACCAGTGCTCGAGCAGCGGTTAAGTCTGTTCCTCCGGTTGCGCCACACACAGCATGAGACAAGCAAATTCGTTTAACTGCCTGTCAATTTGACTACCCGCACATTGAGAAATCGGGCCTATATCTTATATTTAATATCGATTTGATAATTAAAAGATCTATTCTCTAATCTAGGCTCACATCTTCAGGTTCATTAAAGTCTTATTTCATATTGTTTAGCTTTGCTTAGACTTAGCTTTTTATTTCTACGAGACAGCGTTTCTTCAAGAATCTGATACATAGGAAGGTGCATCCTTGATATTGGGAAAAGCTACCAATGCAAACTTTTCTGGTGAAGTTAGTTTTGAATTTTGGAGATAGCCGTTTTGTATTCCACTGAACAAGATTGACCTTGCTTCAAAGTTGAGGATCCATTGATGGGTCTGTGGAATTTCAGTAAGTCATGGTCAACCTTTGCAGCCTTACGAATCGCATTTCATCTAAGTTCAAGCATTAGTTAACAGAATGTCTTTGAAATACAAGAGCAAAGACTTTATTTTACTGTAGATCACCTTCAACTGATGCCGCTTTATTTAGACAACTCTTCAAGGCCTCGCCATAAAGCTTCGGTACTTCACCCTTGCACCCATAAGCACCCAGTGTATGTATAGCTCCATAATCATAACAATCTATCACTCCATCGCCATTACAGTCCTGACGAAAACGTTTCATATAATTCTGTATAACATCACTTGCACAAAACAAATCCTTGGTGCAGTATTCATAGGCTGTAAGCACAAGAAGACCATTATGAAACCAGTGAACAAATATTTTCAAATCCATCTTACCCTCATCATCATTGCTATCAACAAATCCAGCTTGTGTTAATTTACCGCCATGTTCCCAATAGGGTTTGGTTATATCAAACGGTCCGCAGGCGATTCCCTCACAACCTTTGGTCAGATTGCAGTGACTAATAGTCTCGCAGAGGCATTCCAGACAAATCAAACTGACAATCTTTTCATCATCAGTAGTGAGACAGAGATGGGCCAGGCCACAAAATATTAAAAAATTGACAAACAAATGAGTTAGCATTTGTATAGCTCAGTTGGAACGAAGATCTACAACTAAGTTGATTTGAAGCAGGGGAAAACTTTAAGAGAGTAAACTGGGAGAGAAATGTTTATAGTTAGTCAAGTTACGAACCAGTCTAAAGCTTTGCTTGAAGAGAGAAAAATCCGGTTTTAATTGACTTAGCAGTTAATATGTACACATATATGAAAAGGGTTCGACTCATCGTAAACTTAAGGGGACTCAAGAAACCTGAAACGAACCTGTTCCAAGGGCTTTTACTGCTAAAATACCACTGATTGAATTCTTTTATCCAAGATGCAAACCAGGCAAAAGCTTTTACTGGCCACGCAACAAAATTTTCTGGCCTCGAGGGCTTCTTCTGACATTATACTAAAGGAAGGGCAACCTGGGCAAAAAGGTTTTTGGAAGCGTCATTTTCCATATCCCATACTTAAAATAGCACTCGCCTCGACACTGACATTGTTGCTAAACATAATTAATTAAAAAGTAAGTTGCGGATAGCTGCATCTCATTTTGCACATTTTCACTAGGTAAAAGATTTAACTAATTTTTAAAAATACATTGATACCGAACTGGGTCGAACCTCAAAAGTTCTGCTCCACGAGAGTTTAATATATTAGTAAACTTTATATTTCTTACAAGCGCTATGATCAATATCGAATTTTTGAAGAAAGCACAATCCCAGATCACAAACACATATTCTTATACCCGTTACTCGAAGAGTAAAAAGGGTACACTACACTCAGAAAAAGATTCGACATGAATTTTAGAAAATCGCCCTATTTTAAAATTTGCCCTGGTATTTAGAAAAATTTTCTAATAAAAAGAAAAAGTTTTCTGAAACTAAGAAAAATAAGCCATTAAAAATTTTTTTTAGAAAAAACTTTTCTAAAAACAAGAAAAGGCCAGATTTTTCTGATAATTAGGGCGCATTTTTCTAAAGTCTTTTTGTTAAAAATAGGGCAAAATTAACCCTTAATTTTAGAGAATAGTAGCCCTTTAAGAGAATACTGTAATTTCTTAAGGGGGTCTTCTCATTGAGCAACTTTTTCGACTTTTTTTTTTTGCATTTATTTATAGCTTGGATATTCAAAAATATCCCCCCAAAAGGATTTTCGAAAACTCGAATTAGTTTTGGAGATATAGTCCTTTTAGTGACCCAATGTGACCTAAATTCCCAAGCAACTGCTAACTTAAAACGCGTTTATCTCGAAACCACGTTTTTCGAACTGGCGGCCATGATATCTCCAGTTCAACTGAACCGATTTTCATGAAACAAAGTGGAATCGACGCAGAATTGTCACCATTCTCGGGTGAACCTCGACCATAATTTTAAAAAAATTTTTTACTATTTTTTTTTTACACTAAACTACAATAAAAAGCCCGAAATTGAAATTTTTTTGGCCGCCATTTTGTCAAAAAAAATCACAAAATTAAGTTTGAGGTTCACCCGAGAATTACATCTATACTGATTATAACCCCGTTTTTTTTCATTTCGGACGCTCCGGAGACCCGGAATCGTGGCCGCCGTGACGACACCTTTTTTTTCACCACCAACTTTGAAGTCTCATTACTTTTTGAACAGCCCTCGTATGAGAAAAAAATTTTTTATTTACTTTGAACCTTTTGTAATACAATAAATAAAAAAAGTTTTCAATTATTCTTTGCGTTTTCAAATAAGAATTTTTTTAAAAAGGGTCCAAAAAAACGGGTTTTGAATGAGAAGACCCCCTTAAAAACAGGAAAGTTTTTTGGATCTAATTTTCTTAAAAATATGGCGATAGTAGCCATTGCTTTTAGAAAAAAAGGTGTTAGATTTCAGAAATTTTTGCTCCAGTACAAAAATATAAGGAGCCCATTCAGGCGTGCCACTTCAACGCTGTGAAATAGCCTAACCGTCTAAGCGGCCGTCGTCGTTGCGCGCGACAAAGGTCTTGGGTTCTAATCCCAGTAAGTCCCTGAAAATTGTTATTTATTTAATAAAAATTAATCAAAGCAGCTGGGGTGTTGTTCAAGCGAAGCGGACCTGGAGCTGCTGGACCGGTGGTGGACTTTGGACCTGAACTGATGGTGGACTTAGACCTGAACCTGTGCTGGCCCCATTGAGGTGGACCTGTACCGGTGGTGGACGTGGACCCGGTAGTGGACCTGGACCTGGTGGTGGACCTGGACCCGGTGGTGGATCTGAACCGGTGGTCTTAAACAATTTTTTCTGCTTTTAAGAAAATTCCTTTCTCTTATTAAGAAAAATTTGTCTCTATATTAGAAAAAAATTTCTTATTTTAAGAAAATAGTTTTCTATGATTCAGAAAGAGATTCTAATTCTAAGAAAAGTAGCCCTTTGGTTAAGAAAAGCTTTCCATAATATTTAGAAACTATTTTTCTAAATTTTAGGGTGAGTCGCCTTAGGATGGATTTCAAAGGCGAATTTCTAATTTTAAGGGCTAATTTAAGATTTTTTTTATGAGTGGAGTTATCACAAGCATTCTTTCCAGCCAGAAAACTGTCAGTATGCCTTGGCAACGTTCAGATTATGCCATGCGTCCAGACTAGGATTCCCTTCAAGGAATTCTGCAAAAGCTGCATAGACGAGGAAGAGGTGAAGTGTGTGTCTCTTCTATTCTGACATATCTTAGTATTAATCAAGGGATCGGGATGGACATAGCTTTTGCACAGTTTTTACTGTAGGAACTCTACGCTTGTGACTAAGAATCTTCTTCTTCTTCTTTGGCATCGATGATAATAAGATCATCACAACCGTTTTACGGTCCCTGCCGCTGCCACTAATGTCCGCCACTCGCCTCTGTCCCGAGTGACATTCCACCAGGAGGACACACCCAGCTCCGCAATATCACCCTGCACCTGGTCGCGCCATCTCCGCTTCTTTCGACACCGCGGGGGACTGCCTCCTAACTCGTTAGCATTCCGATTGTGCACCCGTTTTGCTGGAGCGTTATCATCCATACGGGTAACATGACCTATCCAGCGCAGCAGCTGCTGGACAAGCTTAGTGTCCCCATAGAGATCGTACAGTTCGTGATTCATTCGGATGCGAAATTCGCCGCCAACGTTAAGAGGTCCATAAATCCTCCGAAGAACTTTTCTCTCGATGCCGCCTTATCGTTTGTTGTTGTTGTCCAAGCTTCTGCGCCATATAGCAGGACTGGGATGAAAAGCGACTTGTATAGAGCAATTTTCGTTTTTCGAGAGAGGGCTTTGCTCTTGAACTCCTTACTGAGCCCGTAGTAACATCAGTTTGCAAGAGTAATTCTTTTTCGGATTTCCAGACTGGTGTTGTTGTCGCTGTTGTAGTCTTCCAGTGCAACAGATTGTCCAAGCGTAGTCTCAGGTATTTCGTCTTATCCTCATTTACCGCCAAGCCCATAAGTTTTGACTGCTTTTCTATCTCTGAGAAAGCCTGTTTTACCGCAGATTCGATTTGCCGATGATATCAGTATCAGGTAGACAGGGCTTCAAAGAACTTTGCCCTTATCGGCGTGTCAAAGGCGGCTTTTTAGTAAACAAAAAGGTGGTGGGTGTCCATATTTCTCTCTTGGGTCTTCTCCAGGACTTGTCGCAATGTGAATATCTGGTCCTTGGTGGATTTGCCAGGTCTAAAGCCACACTAATAAGTTTCAATCAGTTCACATATTCTCGACTTTAGACGTTCACATAGGATCCATGATAGAACCTTATATGCAATGGGAAGGAGACTGATTCCGCGGTAATTGGCGCAAACCGCAGGATTCTCCTTAGAAGAAATTAAGAGAAAACAAGCCCACAATAGGACAACGAAATGGGCTTAGTACGCTAAAAGTTTTATGACCTCCAAAAGCCGCCCAAGCCTAAACTTACTTGGAATTATTGAATTTTTTAAAGTTTGCTTCCATAACTTGAGAATGAAATAACGATAAAAGAATTGCTTTTTCAGATTCATTAATTTTTCGTACGAATGAGAAAACTAGCCGTTTTTATTTCTCGATAAGAATATTGATAAGTATAAGAATATTAGAGTATTAAACATACCAAAATTAACTACACGGCGCGTGTAGAAACGGCAATCCTTAACGAAACGTAGTTCGCCTGCTAAATGCAAAACGCACAGAACACAAAGTTAAACGTGGCATGTAGAAAAACTTGTATGCCAACTTTACCTGTTCACCGTTTTTGACAAGAAGTTTATTAAGTGTTGTAACTTTTTAACCTCAAACTATACCAAAGGAAAATATTTTATCATGAGGATGAAATAAAAGTAAAAGAAAAGCTTTTACAGATTTATAAATTTTTCGATTGATTTTGTTACTCGATAAAATTTAGGTTCAATAAGGCTAGAATATTTGAAATTATTAACAAAATCGAAAGTATCCTGAACAAAATTAATTTGGGATCACAGACTTTAAAAACCTTAAGCTTGAGATTCAGCTCGCCAAATTTGTTATTTTTATTATTTGTTCAAAATTTGATATTTTGAATTTATTTCAGCTTTTTAGATCTACTCAGTACTCGTCATCGCCCTCATTTGCCTCTGCATCATCTCCCGGGCCACTGGCATCTGCGGAGAGTATGTCACTCAGGCGCTTACAGAGCTCCACATGCTGGTTCTTGTTCATGGTGTCGTTCAATAGCAACTCAATTTCGCGTAGTTTGGCATAGTAATAGTCGCGTTCCACGATTGTGCTATCAATTTTAAGGGCCAGCAATTGCGATTCAACCCACATTTTCTCCTCCGCCTCATCAGCTTCCTTCGAGTTGGTGGTGTTGGTGCTAGTGGTTTTGGTTTTGGTGGACTTGACTGGCGAACGCTCCTTGTTGAAACACCTTGGCTTAATGGGCTTGGCCGGCTGTGCATTGGCTGCAGATATCTGAATTTTCAGGTGCCCAGGTGCCTGTGAGTCGAAGAACTTTTTGAACCATTGTAAAAATTCAAAATTCTCCTGGAAGCGCCCCTTTATTAAGCGATCTATGGGCACCGACTTGTCCAGCTTGAGGCGTGTGAAGGCAGCCTGGAATAGTTTCAAATTGTGGAGATGCTCATACTCCAGCTTGGCATTCAATTTAACACGCTTCAGATTAATGCAATTGGGAAAGACCATCACCATCATCTGACAGTAAGCGACCCCTGGCGGACGGAGAAAATGACTTTAGCACAGGGTGAACCAAACCCCCCACCATCCCCCCCAGAACTCACCCGAGCAAAGCTCCTCGATCTTCTTGTAGTTTCCCTGCACCATGGTGTTCACCCACTGGAGCATATCGTGACGCGACAAATTCTCTGCATTAACGCTGGTCAGGGCCACGGTTAACTTGAGGTCGGACATTTTGTGAGAATTTTACCGTAATAATAATAAATATATATTTGTTGTTGTACTTGTGAGGTTGGAAGTAAATCTAAATATGAATTCTGGATACTGAATGCTTGGCTTGTGAGTACGTGCCGGATGAGAAATGAAAATTCTATGGCTACTTTGACTAAGTTATAAAATTTAAACAATTTAAAATTATTTTAAAATTTAATTTTCTTTGTCCTTCTCCTTTGCCCACTTGCAAGAGAAACGCGCCTTACGGATCTGGACCTGGACGGTGTGGATCTGGACGGAGGACTTAGACGGTGGACGGCAGACCTGGACGGTAGATCTGGAACCTGGACCTAAAATTTTTTCAAGTCAAATAAAGATTTTGCGATGTCAAAAAAAAATCTTGAAGTGAGAAATTGTTCTTGAAGGACTTTGTGACCGATTGTGCTCATTTTGAATCTAATGCTCTCGGTTTTTATACTAGTTACTCGTAGAGTAAAAAGGGTATACTAAAGTCGTGCAAATGTATGTAATAGGCAGAAGGAAGCATCTCCGACCCCATAAAATATATATATTCTTGATCAGCATCAACAGCCGAGTCGATATAGCCATGTCCGTCTTTCCGTCCGTCTGTATGAACACCTAGATCTCGGAGACTAGAAGAGCTAGAGACACCAAATTTTGTAAGTAGACTCCTAATGTCCCTACGTAGATCAAGTTTATTTCAAATTTTGGCCACGCCCCTCCCGCCCCACAATAAAAAATTTTGAATAACTCTAACAATTTTAAAGATATCAAGCTCAATTTTTGCAGTGTAGTGTATGTGCCCAATATCTACAATCTTTGAATGTTTCCTAAAGTTCGGATAATAAATGGCAGAGTTATAAAGGTTATAAAAACGATGCATACTTTTTGGCGCTACATGCACTTTTTGCTCACATAATGTTGAAATGGTCACATTAATGTTAATGCTCTTTTGATTAACATAGGGAAATGCTATTAAACACTAATTGCCCTGAGTAACGGGTATATCGAAGTCGGGCAGAACCGGCTTTAACTTACGCAATCGTTTTTCTATATAAGACAACTTTTCGGATCTTTCTTTTCTATGGGAGCTATACTATATAGATGTTCGATTTCGACCAAAGTTAGTGGAATTATGGGAAAGCATAGCAAACTTAGAAATAAGAAGTTTGGAGGCGTTTTAATTGAAAACAAAAAATAGGGGAAAGTTAACTTCGGCTCAGCCGAAGTTTTGTATACCCTTGCAGTTTGTTTTTCTAAATAAGACTACTTTTCGGACCTTACTTTTCTATGAGAGCTATACTATATAGATGTCCGATTCCGACCAAACTTAGTGCAATCATGGAAAAGCATAACAAACTGTTAATAACGAAATTTGGAGGCGATCCCATTTAAAACCAAAAAGTTTTTCTCACTAGAACTTTTTCGACCAATCATTCATACTGCAGCTATATGCTATAGTCATCCGATTTTGAAAAAACTTTGTAGAATTGTGTAAAAGTATATATAATAAGTGTTTGCCAATATAAAGGTCGTTTTCATTAAAAGCAAAACAGTTTTTATCACTAGAACTAGTTTTTCGACCGATCGTTCCTATGGCAGCTATATGCTAACTTAGTGAAATCATGGGAAAGGATAGTAAACTAAGAATTACGTACTTTGGGGCGTTTCCATTAAAAACAAAAAAGTTTTTCTCACTAGAACTAGTTTTTCGACCGATCGTTCCTATGACAGCTATATGCTATAGTCATCCGATCCGGCCGGTTCCGACAAATGTGCAGCGTATTTGTACCAAAAGACTTCGTGCAAGGTTTGGTGAGGATAGCTTTAAAACCGACGGAGAGATAGCATAGAAACAGACGGACAGACGGACAGGGCTAAATCAACTCAGCTCGTCGTGCTGATCAAGAATATATATACTTTATTTGGTTGGAAATGCTTCCTTCTATGCGTTACAAACATCCGGACAATTTTATAATACCCTCTGCAAGGGTATAATAGCACTCGCCTCGACTAGCTAAACATAATTAATTAAAAAGTAAGTTGCGGATAGCTGCATCTCATTTTGCACATTTTCACTAGGTAAAAGATTCAACTAATTTTTAAAAATACATTGAAACCGAACTGGGTCGAACCTCAAAAGTTCTGCTCCACGAGAGTTTAATATATTAGTAAACTTTATATTTCTTACAAGCGCTATGATCAATATCGAGTTTTTATAGAAAGCACAATCACAGATCACAAACACATATTTTTATACCCGTTACTCGAAGAGTAAAAAAGGGTACACTACACTCAGAAAAAAATTCGCCATGAATTTTAGAAAATCGCCCTATTTTAAAATTTGCCCTGGTATTTAGAAAACATTTTCTAATAAACAGAAAAAGATTTTGAAACTAAGAAAAATATGCCATAAACAATTTTTTTAGAAAAAACTTTTCAAAAAACAAGAAAAGTCCAAATTTTTCTGATAATAAGGGCGCATTTTTCTAGTCTTTTTGTTAAAAATAGGGCAAAATTAACCTTTAATTTTAGAGAATAGCAGCCCTTTAAGAGAATACTGTAATTTCTTAAAGACAGGAAAGTTTTCTGGATCTAATTTTCTTAAAAATATGGCGATAGTAGCCATTGCTTTTAGAAAAAAAGGTGTTAGATTTCAGAAATTTTTGCTCCAGTACAAAAATATAAGGAGCCCATTCAGACGTGCCACTTCAACGCTGTGAAATAGCCATAACCGTCTAAGCGGCCGTCGTCGTTGCGCGCGACAAAGGTCTTGGGTTCTAATCCCAGTAAGTCCCTGAAAATTGTTATTTATTTAATAAAAATTAATCAAAGCAGCTGGGGTGTTGTTCAAGCGAAGCGGACCTGGAGCTGGACCGGTGGTGGACTTTGGACCTGAACCGGTGGTGGACTTAGACCTGAACCTGTGGTGGCCATGGAGGTGGACCTGGAGGTGCCCATTATTGAGGTGGACCTGTACCGGTGGTGGACGTGGACCCGGTAGTGGACCTGGACCTGGTGGTGGACCTGGACCCGGTGGTGGATCTGAGCCGGTGGTCTTAAACAATTTTTTCTGCTTTTAAGAAAATTCCTTTCTCTTATTAAGAAAAATTTGTCTCTATATTAGAAAAAAATTTCTTATTTTAAGAAAATAGTTTTCTATGATTCAGAAAGAGATTCTAACTCTAAGAAAAGTAGCCCTTTGGTTAAGAAAAGCTTAGTCCATAATATTTAGAAACTATTTTTCTAAATTTTAGGGTGAGTCGCCTTAGGATGGATTTCAAAGGCGAATTTCTAATTTTAAGGGCTAATTTAAGATTTTTTTTTATGAGTGGAGTTATCACAAGCATTCTTTCCAGCCAGAAAACTGTCAGTATGCCTTGGCAACGTTCAGATTATGCCATGCGTCCAGACTAGGATTCCCTTCAAGGAATTCTGCAAAGCTGCATAGACGAGGAAGAGGTGAAGTGTGTGTCTCTTCTATTCTGACATATCTTAATATTAATCAAGGGATCGGGATGGACATAGCTTTTGCACAGTTTTTACTGTAGGAACTCTACGCTTGTGACTAAGATTCTTCTTCTTCTTTTTGGCATCGATGATAATAAGATCATCACAACCGTTTTACGGTCCCTGCCGCTGCCACTAATGTCCGCCACTCGCCTCTGTCCCGAGCGACATTCCACCAGGAGGACACACCCAGCTCCGGAATATCATCCTGCACCTGTACCCAGAAAAATTCCTTTCTAAAAAGAGCCGAATCGCCCTAATGTTGCTGCTCCCCACGGGTGTTGTGTGGGGCCCACCCACCCTCCCCTCCTCCTACTTTTTCTGTGATAATTTTTTAAATACAATTTTTTTCATTATTTTATTTCTTACTTACCCTTACTGGGATTCGAACTCAGGACCTCGGCACTCTAACACGAACGACGGACATCTTAACGCTCACCGATACAACAGTGTCGCGCGAGACGGTGGCGAAATGACAGTAAAGAATGCAATCAAGACCGGAGGTAGAATGGCAAGACATTTGCCGTGCAGCCGCGAGGTCGTGGTTTCGAATCCCATTCAAGGCATTGACATACGAATTATTTTTTATTTTCTCTTGTTTGTTCTTTTGTTTTTTTAGTTGTGTTGTTAAAATTTTCTATATTTTTCCGATATTTTTTACAATGCACTGAGGTCTCAAATACGTTTTTTTCGTCAAACGCGAAGCTCGTTACTGCAAGCAACTTTCCTAAAATTTAGAAAATTATTTTCTTGTTTTTAGGTAAAGACGAATGCATCGTTTTTGCCTACTTTTAGGTTAAGACGAGTGCATCGTTTTTTTTCATATTTTTAGGTAAAGACGAGTGCATCGTTTTTCTTATTTTTAGGAAATTTTTTTTTTTATAATTTTAGGGCTTTTTATATTAATGGTTAGTTTTTTAAAATTCAGGTCAAAATTTCACCAATTTAGGAAAATTTTCGTAAATTAAGGGCAAACCCATTTTATGGCTTTCTTAAATCTAAGAAAAAATTTTCTGAGTGTAATCGCGCCATCTCCGCTTCGGTCGACCCCACGGGATCGTACAGTTCGTGATTCATTCGGATGCGAAATTCGTCGCCAACTTTAGGAGGTCCATAAAGCCTCCGAAGAACTTTTCTCTCGAACACGCCAATTGCCGCCTCATCCTCTTTTGTCATTGTCCATGCTTCTGCGCCGTATAGCAGGACTGGGATGATAAGCGACTTGTATTTTTTTTTTTGGGGGGGGTTTTGTTTGAACTCCTTATGAGCCCGTAGTAACATCGGTTTGCAAGAGTAATTCTTTTTCGGATTTCCAGACTGGTGTTGTTGTCGCTGGTTATCGTCGTTCCGAGGTAGACAAATTCCTTAACAACCTTGAAGTTGTAGTCTTCCATTGCAACAGATTGTCCAAGCGTAGACTCAGGTATTTCGTCTTATCCTCATTTACGCTAAGCCCATAAGTTTCGACGCTTATCTATCTTTGATTTTTTTTTTACCAGATCGATTCGAGATCAAATCATCGGCATATGCAAGTACCATATTACTCTGGTAAAGATGGTGCCCGTTCTGTTAGCATTTGGGCACTGGCGCAGTATGTACTCCATCAGCAGATTCAAGAAGTCGCACGACAAGGTGCCCTAAAACCTCTTTTGGTATCGAAAGGTTCGGAGAGGTCTTTTCCTATTTTGACGGCTTGTGCGCTCAACGCATCATGAAAGGTAGACAGGGCTTCAAAGAACTTTGCCCTTATCGGAGTGTCAAAGGCGGCTTTGTAGTCAACAGTGGTGGGTGTCGATATTTCTCTCTTGGGTCTTCTCCAGGACTTGTCGCAATGTGAATATCTGGTCCGTGGTGGATTTGCCAGGTCTAATGCCACACTGATAAGGTTCAATCAGTTCACATATTCTCGACTTTAGACGTTCACATAGGATGCATGATAGAACCTTATATGCAATGGGAAGGAGACTGATTCCGCGGTAATTGGCGCAAACTGCAGGATTCTCCTTAGAAGAAATTAAGAGAACACACAATAGGACAACTAAATGGGCTTAGTACGCTAAAAGTTTTATGACCTCCAAAAGCCGCCCAAGCCTAAACTTAATTGGAATTATTGAATTTTTTAAAGTTTTCTTCCATAACTTGAGAATGAAATAACGATAAAAGAATTGCGTTTACAGATTCATTAATTTTTCGTACGAATGAGAAAACTAGCCGTTTTTATTTCTCGATAAGAATATTGATAAGTAATTAGACCCTTCAGTACTCAGCATTAGTGAATCACCAAAGATTCACCGATGAATTGGTCAGAGGTATCGATGAATCATAGGTGACCGCCCTACAAATTATTCATGAATTTAACATTGGCATGACCTAGGCGTTCACGCATGACAGTTTATGGGTGAATCACTCATGAATTCACGAATCGATTCATCGATGATTCACACGCGATACTCTTTTCAACTCATATTATGTAAGGGCATATCCGACTTAAGAAGTTTTTGTGTAAGAAGTATTTGTCCATAAATAAATAATTTATTTTGGGATAATAATAATAAAAGTCTATATTAGGGCTATTCCACTAACGATCTGTGCAATCCACTTATTCAAAATTCTTTAATATACATATAAAATATGGTTTTAATGTTCGGTAAAATTTGAAGGGAATGCAAACTTCTTCGTTCGGCGATGGCCTGTGTGTCGCAGCGCGACGGCTAACATTTTTTGTGACTGCAATAGGTAAATTTGCAACAACAAATAGACACAAATTTCTGTTCTGCCGACGTCGACGTCAAAGCAGATGCGGGAACAAGGCATGAATTTGACGATGAAGGGGAGTATTAAACATACACAGAGAAAACAAAATTAACTACACGGCGCGTGTAAAAACGGCAATCCTTAACGAAACGTAGTTGGCCTGTTAAATGCCAAACGCACAGAACACAGAAAGGTAAACGTGGCATGTAGAAAAACTTGTATGCTAACTTTACCTATTCACCGTTTTTGAAAAGAAGTTTATTAAGTGCTGTAACTTTTTAACCTCAAACTATACCAAAGGAAAATATTTTATCATGAGGATGAAATAAAAGTAAAAGAAAAGCTTTTTCAGATTTATACATTTTTCGATTGTTTTTGTTACTCGATAAAATTTAGGTTCAATAAGGTTAGAATAAGATTATTTGAAATTATTAACAAAATCGAAAGTATCCTGAACAAAATGAATTTGGGATCACCGACATTAAAAACCTAAAGCTTGAGATTCGGCTCGCCAAATTTGTTATTTTTATTATTTGTTCAAAATTTGATATTTTGAATTTATTTCAGCTTTTTAGATCTACTCAGTACTCGTCCTCGCCCTCATTTGTCTCTGCATCATCTCCCGGGCCACTGGCATCTGCGGAGAGTATGTCACTCAGGCGCTTACAGAGCTCCACATGCTGGTTCTTGTTCATGGTGTCGTTCAATAGCAACTCAATTTCGCGTAGTTTGGCATAGTAATAGTCGCGTTCCACGATTGTGCTATCAATTTTAAGGGCCAGCAATTGCGATTCAACCCACATTTTCTCCTCCTCCTCATCAGCTTCCTTCGAGTTGGTGGTGTTGGTGCTAGTGGTTTTGGTTTTGGTGGACTTGACTGGCGAACGCTCCTTGTTGAAACACCTTGGCTTAATGGGCTTGGCCGGCTGTGCATTGGCTGCAGATATCTGAATTTTCAGGTGCCCAGGTGCCTGTGAGTCGAAGAACTTTTTGAACCATTGTAAAAATTCAAAATTCTCCTGGAAGCGCCCCTTTATTAAGCGATCTATGGGCACCGACTTGTCCAGCTTGAGGCGTGTGAAGGCAGCCTGGAATAGTTTCAAATTGTGGAGATGCTCATACTCCAGCTTGGCATTCAATTTAACACGCTTCAGATTAATGCAATTGGGAAAGACCATCACCATCATCTGACAGTAAGCGACCCCTGGCGGACGGAGAAAATGACTTTAGCACAGGGTGAACCAAACCCCCCCACCATCCCCCAGAACTCACCCGAGCAAAGCTCCTCGATCTTCTTGTAGTTTCCCTGCACCATGGTGTTCACCCACTGGAGCATATCGTGACGCGACAAATTCTCTGCATTAACGCTGGTCAGGGCCACGGTTAACTTGAGGTCGGACATTTTGTGAGAATTTTACCGTAATAATAATAAATATATATTTGTTGTTGTACTTGTGAGGTTGGAAGTAAATCTAAATATGAATTCTGGATACTGAATGCTTGGCTTGTGAGTACGTGCCGGATGAGAAATGAAAATTCTATGGCTACTTTGACTAAGTTATAAAATTTAAACAATTTAAAATTATTTTAAAATTTAATTTTCTTTGTCCTTCTCCTTTGCCCACTTTAAAGAGAAATGCGCCTTACGGACCTGGACCTGGACAGTGTGGATCTGGACGGAGGACTTGGACGGTGGACGGCAGACCTGGACGGTAGATCTGGAACCTGGACCTAAAATTTTTTCAAGTCAAATAAAGATTTTGCGATGTCAAAAAAAAAATCTTGAAGTGAGAAATTGTTCTTGAAGGACTTTGTGACCGATTGTGCTCATATTGAATCTAATGCTCTCGGTTTTATACTAGTTACTCGTAGAGTAAAAAGGGTATACTAAAGTCGTGCAAATGTATGTAATAGGCAGAAGGAAGCATCTCCGACCCCATAAAATATATATATTCTTGATCAGCATCAACAGCCGAGTCGATATAGCCATGTCCGTCTTTCCGTCCGTCTGTATGAACACCTAGATCTCGGAGACTAGAAGAGCTAGAGACACCAAATTTTGTAAGTAGACTCCTAATGTCCCTACGTAGATCAAGTTTATTTCAAATTTTGGCCACGCCCCTCCCGCCCCACAATAAAAAATTTGAATAACTCTAACAATTTTAAAGATATCAAGCTCAATTTTTGCAGTGTAGTGTATGTGCCCAATATCTACAATCTTTGAATGTTTCCTAAAGTTCGGATAATAAATGGCAGAGTTATAAAGGTTATAAAAACGATGCATACTTTTTGGCGCTACATGCAATTTTTGCTCACATAATGTTGAAATGGTCACATTAATGTTAATGCTCTTTTGATTAACATAGGGAAATGCTATTAAACACTAATTGCCCTGAGTAACGGGTATATCGAAGTTGGGCAGAACCGGCTTTAACTTACGCAATCGTTTTTCTTAATAAGACAACTTTTCGGATCTTTCTTTTCTATGGGAGCTATACTATATAGATGTTCGATTTCGACCAAAGTTAGTGGAATCATGGGAAAGCATAGCAAACTTAGAAATAAGAAGTTTGGAGGCGTTTTAATTGAAAACAAAAAAATAGGGGAAAGTTAACTTCGGCTCAGCCGAAGTTTTGTATACCCTTGCAGTTTGTTTTTCTAAATAAGACTACTTTTCGGACCTTACTTTTCTATGAGAGCTATACTATATAGATGTCCGATTCCGACCAAACTTAGTGCAATCATGGAAGAGCTTAACAAACTGTTAATAACGAAATTTGGAGGCGATCCCATTTAAAACCAAAAAGGTTTTTTACTAGAACTTTTTCGACCAATCATTCATACTGCAGCTATATGCTATACTCATCCGATTTTGAAAAAACTTTGTAGAATTGTGTAAAAGTATATATAATAAGTGTATGCCAATAAAAAGGACGTTTTCATTAAAAAGAAAAAAGTTTTTCTCACTAGAACTAGTTTTTCGACCGATCGTTCCTATGGCAGCTATATGCTAACTTAGTGAAATCATG
Source organism: Lordiphosa collinella (assembly GCA_018904265.1). NCBI lineage: Eukaryota > Metazoa > Arthropoda > Insecta > Diptera > Drosophilidae > Lordiphosa > Lordiphosa collinella. The sequence goes on along the minus strand of JAEIFV010000927.1, from coordinate 17,346 downwards.
GGAAAGGATAGTAAACTAAGAATTACGTACTTTGGGGCGTTTCCATTAAAAACAAAAAAGTTTTTCTCACTAGAACTAGTTTTTCGACCGATCGTTCCTATGACAGCTATATGCTATAGTCATCCGATCCGGCCGGTTCCGACAAATGTGCAGCGTATTTGTACCAAAAGACTTCGTGCAAGGTTTGGTGAGGATAGCTTTAAAACCGACGGAGAGATAGCATAGAAACAGACGGACAGACGGACAGGGCTAAATCAACTCAGCTCGTCGTGCTGATCAAGAATATATATACTTTATTTGGTTGGAAATGCTTCCTTCTATGCGTTACAAACATCCGGACAATTTTATAATACCCTCTGCAAGGGTATAATAGCACTCGCCTCGACTAGCTAAACATAATTAATTAAAAAGTAAGTTGCGGATAGCTGCATCTCATTTTGCACATTTTCACTAGGTAAAAGATTCAACTAATTTTTAAAAATACATTGAAACCGAACTGGGTCGAACCTCAAAAGTTCTGCTCCACGAGAGTTTAATATATTAGTAAACTTTATATTTCTTACAAGCGCTATGATCAATATCGAATTTTTGAAGAAAGCACAATCCCAGATCACAAACACATATTCTTATACCCGTTACTCGAAGAGTAAAAAGGGTACACTACACTCAGAAAAAGATTCGACATGAATTTTAGAAAATCGCCCTATTTTAAAATTTGCTCTGGTATTTAGAAAAATTTTCTAATAAAAAGAAAAAGTTTTCTGAAACTAAGAAAAATAAGCCATTAAAAATTTTTTTAGAAAAAACTTTTTCTAAAAACAAGAAAAGGCCAGATTTTTCTGATAATTAGGGCGCATTTTTCTAAAGTCTTTTTGTTAAAAATAGGGCAAAATTAACCCTTAATTTTAGAGAATAGTAGCCCTTTAAGAGAATACTGTAATTTCTTAAGGGGGTCTTCTCATTGAGCAACTTTTTTCGACTTTTTTTTTTGCATTTATTTATAGCTTGGATATTCAAAAATATCCCCCCAAAAGGATTTTCGAAAACTCGAATTAGTTTTGGAGATATAGTCCTTTTAGTGACCCAATGTGACCTAAATTCCCAAGCAACTGCAAACTTAAAACGCGTTTATCTCGAAACCACGTTTTTCGAACTGGCGGCCATGATATCTCCAGTTCAACTGAACCGATTTTCATGAAACAAAGTGGAATCGACGCAGAATTGTCACCATTCTCGGGTGAACCTCGACCATAATTTTAAAAAATTTTTTACTATTTTTTTTTACACTAAACTACAAAAAAAAAGCCCGAAATTGAAATTTTTTTGAATGGCCGCCATTTTGTCAAAAAAATCACAAAATTAAATTTGAGGTTCACCCGAGAATTACATCTATACTGATTATAACCCCGTTTTTTTTCATTTCGGACGCTCCGGAGACCCGGAATCGTGGCCGCCGTGACGACACCTTTTTTTTCACCACCAACTTTGAAGTCTCATTACTTTTTGAACAGCCCTCGTATCGAGGCAAAAAAAATTTTTTTATTTACTTTGAACCTTTTGTAATACAATAAATAAAAAAAAGTTTTCAATTATTCTTTGCGTTTTCAAATAAGAATTTTTTTAAAAAGGGTCCAAAAAACGGGTTTTGAATGAGAAGACCCCCTTAAAAACGGGAAAGTTTTTTGGATCTAATTTTCTTAAAAATATGGCGATAGTAGCCATTGCTTTTAGAAAAAAGGTGTTAGATTTCAGAAATTTTTTGCTCCAGTACAAAAATATAAGGAGCCCATTCAGGCGTGCCACTTCAACGCTGTGAAATAGCCTAACCGTCTAAGCGGCCGTCGTCGTTGCGCGCGACAAAGGTCTTGGGTTCTAATCCCAGTAAGTCCCTGAAAATTGTTTTTTATTTAATAAAAATTAATCAAAGCAGCTGGGGTGTTGTTCAAGCAAAACGGACCTGGAGCTGCTGGACCGGTGGTGGACTTTGGACCTGAACTGGTGGTGGACTTAGACCTGAACCTGTGCTGGCCATTGAGGTGGACCTGTGCCGGTGGTGGACGTGGACCCGGTAGTGGACCTGGACCTGGTGGTGGACCTGGACCCGGTGGTGGATCTGAGCCGGTGGTCTTAAACAATTTTTTCTGCTTTTAAGAAAATTCCTTTCTCTTATTAAGAAAAATTTGTCTCTATATTAGAAAAAAATTTCTTATTTTAAGAAAATAGTTTTCTATGATTCAGAAAGAGATTCTAACTCTAAGAAAAGTAGCCCTTTGGTTAAGAAAAGCTTTCCATAATATTTAGAAACTATTTTTCTAAATTTTAGGGTGAGTCGCCTTAGGATGGATTTCAAAGGCGAATTTCTAATTTTAAGGGCTAATTTAAGATTTTTTTATGAGTGGAGTTATCACAAGCATTCTTTCCAGCCAGAAAACTGTCAGTATGCCTTGGCAACGTTCAGATTATGCCATGCGTCCAGACTAGGATTCCCTTCAAGGAATTCTGCAAAAGCTGCATAGACGAGGAAGAGGTGAAGTGTGTGTCTCTTCTATTCTGACATATCTTAATATTAATCAAGGGATCGGGATGGACATAGCTTTTGCACAGTTTTTACTGTAGGAACTCTACGCTTGTGACTAAGATTCTTCTTCTTTGGCATCGATGATAATAAGATCATCACAACCGTTTTACGGTCCCTGCCGCTGCCACTAATGTCCGCCACTCGCCTCTGTCCCGAGCGACATTCCACCAGGAGGACACACCCAGCTCCGGAATATCATCCTGCACCTGTACCCAGAAAAATTCCTTTCTAAAAAGAGCCAGAATCGCCCTAATCGTTGCTGCTGCTCCCCACGGGTGTTGTGTGGGGCCCACCCACCCTCCCCTCCTCCTACTTTTTCTGTGATAATTTTTTTTAAATACAATTTTTTTCATTATTTTATTTCTTACTTACCCTTACTGGGATTCGAACTCAGGACCTCGGCACTCTAACACGAACGACGGACATCTTAACGCTCACCGATACAACAGTGTCGCGCGAGACGGTGGCGAAATGACAGTAAAGAATGCAATCAAGACCGGAGGTAGAATGGCAAGACATTTGCCGTGCAGCCGCGAGGTCGTGGTTTCGAATCCCATTCAAGGCATTGACATACAAATTATTTTTATTTTCTCTTGTTTGTTCTTTTGTTTTTTAGTTGTGTTGTTAAAATTTTCTATATTTTTCCGATATTTTTTACAATGCACTGAGGTCTCAAATACGTTTTTTCGTCAAACGCGAAGCTCGTTACTGCAAGCAACTTTCCTAAAATTTAGAAAATTATTTTCTTGTTTTTAGGTAAAGACGAATGCATCGTTTTTTTGGCTACTTTTAGGTTAAGACGAGTGCATCGTTTTTTTTTCATATTTTTAGGTAAAGACGAGTGCATCGTTTTTTCTTATTTTTAGGAAATTTTTTTTTTAAATTTTAGGGCTTTTTATATTAATGGTTAGTTTTTTTAAAATTCAGGTCAAAATTTCACCAATTTAGGAAAATTTTCGTAAATTAAGGGCAAACCCATTTTATGGCTTTCTTAAATCTAAGAAAAAAATTTTCTGAGTGTAATCGCGCCATCTCCGCTTCGGTCGACCCCACGGGATCGTACAGTTCGTGATTCATTCGGATGCGAAATTCGCCGCCAACGTTAAGAGGTCCATAGATCCTCCGAAGAACTTTTCTCTCGAACACGCTAATTGCCGCCTCATCCTCTTTTGTCATTGTCCATGCTTCTGCGCCGTATAGCAGGACTGGGATGATAAGCGACTTGTATTGAGCCCGTAATAACATCGGTTTGCAAGAGTAATTCTTCTTCGGATTTCCAGACTGGTGTTGTTGTCGCTGGTTATCGTCGTTCCGAGGTAGACAAGTTCCTTACCAACCTTGAAGTTGTAGTCTTCCATTGCAACAGATTGTCCAAGCGTAGACTCAGGTATTTCGTCTTATCCTCATTTACCGCTAAGCCCATAAGTTTCGACTGCTTATCTATTTTTGATTTTTTTTTCTTTCTCATCATAAAACGTATTTATTTAGTTACCTAGCTAAATTGTACAATTTTTTATCGCAGATTCGATTTGCCGATGATATCAATATCATCGGCATATGCAAGTAGCATATTACCTCTGGTAAAGATGGTGCCCGTTCTGTTAGCATTTGGGCACTGGCGCAGTATGTACTCCATCAGCAGATTCAAGAAGTCGCACGACAAGGTGTCACCCTGCCTAAAACCTCTTGTGGTATCGAAAGGCTCGGAGAGGTCTTTTCCTATTTTGACGGAGCGCTCATCATGAATAGGTAGACAGGGCTTCAAAGAACTTTGCCCTTATCGGCGTGTCAAAGGCGACTTTGTAGTCAACAAAAAGGGGGTGGGTGTCGATATTTCTCTCTTGGGTCTTCTCCAGGACTTGTCGCAATGTGAATATCTGGTCCGTGGTGGATTTGCCAGGTCTAATGCCACACTGATAAGATTCAATCAGTTCACATATTCTCGACTTTAGACGTTCACATAGGATGCATGATAGAACCTTAAATGCAATGGGAAGGAGACTGATCCCGCGGTAATTGGCGCAAACCGCAGGATTCTCCTTAGAAGAAATTAAGAGAAAACAAGCCCACAATAGGACAACTAAATGGGCTTAGTACGCTTAAAGTTTTATGACCTCCAAAAGCCGCCCAAGCCTAAACTTAATTCGACTTATTGAATTTTTAAAAGTTTTCTTTCATAACTTGAGAATGAAATAACGATAAAAGAATGGCTTTTTCAGATTCATTAATTTTTCGTACGAATGAGAAAACTAGTTTTTTATTTCTCGATAAGAATATTGATAAGTATAAGAATATTTGAGTATTAAACATACCAAAATAACTACACGGCGCGTGTAAAAACGGCAATCCTTAACGAAACGTAGTTGGCCTGTTAAATGCCAAACGCACAGAACACAGAAAGTTAAACGTGGCATGTAGAAAAACTTGTATGCTAACTTTACCTATTCACCGTTTTTGACAAGAAGTTTATTAAGTGTTGTAACTTTTTAACCTCAAACTATACCAAAGGAAAATATTTTATCATGAGGATGAAATAAAAGTAAAAGAAAAGCTTTTACAGATTTATAAATTTTTCGATTGATTCTCGATAAAATTTAGGTTCAATAAGGCTAGAATATTTAAAATTATTAACAAAATCGAAAGTATCCTGAACAAAATGAATTTGGGATCACAGACTTTAAAAACCTTAAGCTTGAGATTCGGCTCGCCAAATTTGTTATTTTTATTATTTGTTCAAAATTTGATATTTTGAATTTATTTCAGCTTTTTAGATCTACTCAGTACTCGTCCTCGCCCTCATTTGTCTCTGCATCATCTCCCGGGCCACTGGCATCTGCGGAGAGTATGTCACTCAGGCGCTTACAGAGCTCCACATGCTGGTTCTTGTTCATGGTGTCGTTCAATAGCAACTCAATTTCGCGTAGTTTGGCATAGTAATAGTCGCGTTCCACGATTGTGCTATCAATTTTAAGGGCCAGCAATTTGCGATTCAACCCACATTTTCTCCTCCTCCTCATCAGCTTCCTTCGAGTTGGTGGTGTTGGTGCTAGTGGTTTTGGTTTTGGTGGACTTGACTGGCGAACGCTCCTTGTTGAAACACCTTGGCTTAATGGGCTTGGCCGGCTGTGCATTGGCTGCAGATATCTGAATTTTCAGGTGCCCAGGTGCCTGTGAGTCGAAGAACTTTTTGAACCATTGTAAAAATTCAAAATTCTCCTGGAAGCGCCCCTTTATTAAGCGATCTATGGGCACCGACTTGTCCAGCTTGAGGCGTGTGAAGGCAGCCTGGAATAGTTTCAAATTGTGGAGATGCTCATACTCCAGCTTGGCATTCAATTTAACACGCTTCAGATTAATGCAATTGGGAAAGACCATCACCATCATCTGACAGTAAGCGACCCCTGGCGGACGGAGAAAATGACTTTAGCACAGGGTGAACCAAACCCCCCACCATCCCCCCAGAACTCACCCGAGCAAAGCTCCTCGATCTTCTTGTAGTTTCCCTGCACCATGGTGTTCACCCACTGGAGCATATCGTGACGCGACAAATTCTCTGCATTAACGCTGGTCAGGGCCACGGTTAACTTGAGGTCGGACATTTTGTGAGAATTTTACCGTAATAATAATAAATATATATTTGTTGTTGTACTTGTGAGGTTGGAAGTAAATCTAAATATGAATTCTGGATACTGAATGCTTGGCTTGTGAGTACGTGCCGGATGAGAAATGAAAATTCTATGGCTACTTTGACTAAGTTATAAAATTTAAACAATTTAAAATTATTTTAAAATTTAATTTTCTTTGTCCTTCTCCTTTGCCCACTTTAAAGAGAAATGCGCCTTACGGACCTGGACCTGGACAGTGTGGATCTGGACGGAGGACTTGGGCGGCAGACCTGGACGGTAGATCTGGACGGCGGACTAGGACCTAAAATTTATTTGTAAGTTTAAAATGTTCTCAAAAACGGAACATTTGAACAATCAAGATTTTGCGTTCTCAAAAAAAAAATCTTGAAGTGAGAAATTGTTCTTGAAGGACTTTGTGACCGATTGTGTTCATATTTGAATCTAATGCCTCGGTTTTTATACTAGTTACTTGTAGAGTAAAAAGGGTATCTAATGCTCGACCCAAAAAGTTTATATATTCTTGATCACAACAACAGTCGAGTTGATATAGCCATGTCTGTATGACGCCAAGCCGTCCGTCTGTATGAACACCTACATCTCAGACAGAGAAGAGCTAGTGCAACCTAAAAAAAAATCGGATACCTTTCCCTATAAGAAATATACTAAAGTCGTGCAAATGTATGTAACAGGCAGAAGGAAGCATCTCCGACCCCATAAAATATATATATTCTTGATCAGCATCAACAGCCGAGTCGATATAGCCATGTCCGTCTGTACGTCCATCTGTATGAACATCTAGATCTCGGAGACTGGAAGAGCTAGAGACACCACATTTTGTAAGTAGACTCCTAATGTCCCTACGTAGATCAAGTTTATTTCAAATTTTGGCCACGCCCCCTCCCGCCCCACAATAAAAAATTTTGAATAACTCTAACAATTTTAAAGATATCAAGCTATCAATTTTTGCAGTGTAGTGTATGTGCCCAATATCTGCAATCTATGAATGTTTCATAAAGTTCGGATAATAAATGGCAGAGTTATAAAGGTTATAAAAACGCTGCATACTTTTTGGCGCTACATGCACTTTTTGCTCACATAATGTTGAAATGGTCACATTAATGTTAATGCTCTGTTGATTAACATAGGGAAATGCTATTAAACACTAATTGCCCTGAGTAACGGGTATATCGAAGTCGGGCAGAACCGGCTTTAACTTACGCAATCGTTTTTCTAAATAAGACAACTTTTCGGATCTTTCTTTTCTATGGGAGCTATACTATATAGATGTTCGATTTCGACCAAAGTTAGTGGAATCATGGGAAAGCATAGCAAACTTAGAAATAAGAAGTTTGGAGGCGTTTTAATTGAAAACAAAAAATAGGGGAAAGTTAACTTCGGCTCAGCCGAAGTTTTGTATACCCTTGCAGTTTGTTTTTCTAAATAAGACTACTTTTCGGACCTTACTTTTCTATGAGAGCTATACTATATAGATGTCCGATTCCGACCAAACTTAGTGCAATCATGGAAAAGCATAACAAACTGTTAATAACGAAATTTGGAGGCGATCCCATTTAAAACCAAAAAGTTTTTCTCACTAGAACTTTTTCGACCAATCATTCATACTGCAGCTATATGCTATAGTCATCCGATTTTGAAAAAACTTTGTAGAATTGTGTAAAAGTATATATAATAAGTGTTTGCCAATATAAAGGTCGTTTTCATTAAAAGCAAAACAGTTTTTCTCACTAGAACTAGTTTTTCGACCGATCGTTCCTATGGCAGCTATATGCTAACTTAGTGAAATCATGGGAAAGGATAGTAAACTAAGAATTACGTACTTTGGGGCGTTTCCATTAAAAACAAAAAAGTTTTTCTCACTAGAACTAGTTTTTCGACCGATCGTTCCTATGACAGCTATATGCTATAGTCATCCGATCCGGCCGGTTCCGACAAATGTGCAGCGTATTTGTACCAAAAGACTTCGTGCAAGGTTTGGTGAGGATAGCTTTAAAACCGACGGAGAGATAGCATAGAAACAGACGGACAGACGGACAGGGCTAAATCAACTCAGCTCGTCGTGCTGATCAAGAATATATATACTTTATTTGGTTGGAAATGCTTCCTTCTATGCGTTACAAACATCCGGACAATTTTATAATACCCTCTGCAAGGGTATAATAGCACTCGCCTCGACTAGCTAAACATAATTAATTAAAAAGTAAGTTGCGGATAGCTGCATCTCATTTTGCACATTTTCACTAGGTAAAAGATTCAACTAATTTTTAAAAATACATTGAAACCGAACTGGGTCGAACCTCAAAAGTTCTGCTCCACGAGAGTTTAATATATTAGTAAACTTTATATTTCTTACAAGCGCTATGATCAATATCGAGTTTTTATAGAAAGCACAATCACAGATCACAAACACATATTTTTATACCCGTTACTCGAAGAGTAAAAAGGGTACACTACACTCAGAAAAAAATTCGCCATGAATTTTAGAAAATCGCCCAATTTTAAAATTTGCCCTGGTATTTAGAAAACATTTTCTAATAAACAGAAAAAGATTTTGAAACTAAGAAAAATATGCCATAAACAATTTTTTTAGAAAAAACTTTTCAAAAAACAAGAAAAGTCCAAATTTTTCTGATAATAAGGGCGCATTTTTCTAGTCTTTTTGTTAAAAATAGGGCAAAATTAACCTTTAATTTTAGAGAATAGCAGCCCTTTAAGAGAATACTGTAATTTCTTAAAAACAGGAAAGTTTTCTGGATCTAATTTTCTTAAAAATATGGCGATAGTAGTCATTGCTTTTAGAAAAAAAGGTGTTAGATTTCAGAAATTTTTGCTCCAGTACAAAAATATAAGGAGCCCATTCAGACGTGCCACTTCAACGCTGTGAAATAGCCATAACCGTCTAAGCGGCCGTCGTCGTTGCGCGCGACAAAGGTCTTGGGTTCTAATCCCAGTAAGTCCCTGAAAATTGTTATTTATTTAATAAAAATTAATCAAAGCAGCTGGGGTGTTGTTCAAGCGAAGCGGACCTGCAGCTGGACCGGTGGTGGACATTGGACCTGAACCGGTGGTGGACTTAGACCTGAACCTGTGGTGGCCATGGAGGTGGACCTGGAGGTGCCCATTATTGAGGTGGACCTGTACCGGTGGTGGACGTGGACCCGGTAGTGGACCTGGACCTGGTGGTGGCCCTGGACCCGGTGGTGGATCTGAGCCGGTGGTCTTAAACAATTTTTTCTGCCTTTAAGAAAATTCCTTTCTCTTATTAAGAAAAATTTGTCTCTATATTAGAAAAAATTTCTTATTTTAAGAAAATAGTTTTCTATGATTCAGAAAGAGATTCTAACTCTAAGAAAAGTACTAAAGAAAAGTAAGTCCATAATATTTAGAAACTATTTTTCTAAATTTTAGGGTGAGTCGCCTTAGGATGGATTTCAAAGGCGAATTTCTAATTTTAAGGGCTAATTTAAGATTTTTTTTATGAGTGGAGTTATCACAAGCATTCTTTCCAGCCAGAAAACTATCAGTATGCCTTGGCAACGTTCAGATTATGCCATGCGTCCAGACTAGGATTCCCTTCAAGGAATTCTGCGAAAGCTGCATAGACGAGGAAGAGGTGAAGTGTGTGTCTCTTCTATTCTGACATATCTTAGTATTAATCAAGGGATCGGGATGGACATAGCTTTTGCACAGTTTTTACCGTAGGAACTCTACGCTTGTGACTAAGATTCTTCTTCTTCTTCTTTGGCATCGATGATAATAAGATCATCACAACCGTTTTACGGTCCCTGCCGCTGCCACTAATGTCCGCCACTCGCCTCTGTCCCGAGTGACATTCCACCAGGAGGACACACCCAGCTCCGCAATATCACCCTGCACCTGTACCAAAAAATTCCTTTCTAAAAGGATCGCCACGTTCTGCTTCCACGGGTGTTGTGGGGACCCACCCCACCCCTCCTCCACTTTTCTGTGATAATTTTTAAAACAATTTTTCATATTTATTTCTTACTACTGGATTCGAACTCAGACCGACCAACACGAACGACGGACATCTTAACGCTCACCGATACAACAGTGTCGCGCGAGACGGTGGCGAAATGACAGTAAAGAATGCAATCAAGACCGGAGGTAGGGCAGACATTGCCGTGCAGCCGCGGGTCGTGGTTTCGAATCCCATTCAAGGCATTGACATACGAATTATTTTTTTTTTTGTTTTTTGTTTTTTAGTTGTGTTGTTAAAATTTTCATATTTTTCCGATATTTTTACAATGCACTGAGGTCTCAAAACGTTTTTTCGTCAAACGCGAAGCTCGTTACTGCAAGCAACTTTCCAAAATTTAGAAAATTATTTTTTATCGATCTTTTTAGACGAGTCACGTTTTTCATATTTTTAGGTAAAGACGAGTGCATCGTTTTTCTTATTTTAGGAAATTTTTTTTAAATTTAGGGCTTTTATATTAATGGTTAGTTTTTTTAAAATTCAGGTCAAAATTTCACCAATTTAGGAAAATTTTCGTAAATTAAGGGCAAACCCATTTTATGGCTTTCTTAAATCTAAGAAAAAAATTTTCTGAGTGTAATCGCGCCATCTCCGCTTCGGTCGACCCCACGGGATCGTACAGTTCGTGATTCATTCGGATGCGAAATTCGCCGCCAACGTTAAGAGGGTCCATAGATCCTCCGAAGAACTTTTCTCTCGAACACGCTAATTGCCGCCTCATCCTCTTTTGTCATTGTCCATGCTTCTGCGCCGTATAGCAGGACTGGGATGATAAGCGACTTGTATTGAGCCCGTAATAACATCGGTTTGCAAGAGTAATTCTTCTTCGGATTTCCAGACTGGTGTTGTTGTCGCTGGTTATCGTCGTTCCGAGGTAGACAAGTTCCTTACCAACCTTGAAGTTGTAGTCTTCCATTGCAACAGATTGTCCAAGCGTAGACTCAGGTATTTCGTCTTATCCTCATTTACCGCTAAGCCCATAAGTTTCGACTGCTTATCTATTTTTGATTTTTTTTCTTTTCATCATAAAACGTATTTATTTAGTTACAGCTAAAGTGTCAATTTTTTATCGCAGATTCGATTTGCCGATGATATCAATATCATCGGCATATGCAAGTAGCATGTTACCTCTGGTAAAGATGGTGCCCGTTCTGTTAGCATTTGGGCACTGGCGCAGTATGTACTCCATCAGCGATTCAAGAAGTCGCACGACGGTGTCACCCTGCCTAAAACCTCTTGTGGATCGAAAGGCTCGGAGAGGTCTTTTCCTATTTTGACGGGCGCTCATCAGAATAGGTAGACAGGGCTTCAAAGAACTTTGCCCTTATCGGCGTGTCAAAGGCGGCTTTGTAGTCAACAAAAAGGGGGTGGGTGTCCATATTTCTCTCTTGGGTCTTCTCCAGGACTTGTCGCAATGTGAATATCTGGTCCTTGGTGGATTTGCTAGGTCTAAAGCCACACTAATAAGTTTCAATCAGTTCACATATTCTCGACTTTAGACGTTCACATAGGATGCATGATAGAACCTTAAATGCAATGGGAAGGAGACTGATTCCGCGGTAATTGGCGCAAACCGCAGGATTCTCCTTAGAAGAAATTAAGAGAAAACAAGCCCACAATAGGACAACTAAATGGGCTTAGTACGCTAAAAGTTTTATGACCTCCAAAAGCCGCCCAAGCCTAAACTTACTTGGAATTATTGAATTTTTTAAAGTCTTCTTCCATAACTTGAGAATGAAATAACGATAAAAGAATTGCTTTTACAGATTCATTAATTTTTCGTACGAATGAGAAAACTAGCCGTTTTTATTTCTCGATAAGAATATTGATAAGTATAAGAACATTAGAGTATTAAACATACCAAAATTAACTACACGGCGCGTGTAAAAACGGCAATCCTTAACGAAACGTAGTTGGCCTGTTAACTGCCAAACGCACAGTACACAGAAAGTTAAACGTGGCATGTAGAAAAACTTGTATGCTAACTTTACCTATTCACCGTTTTTGACAAGAAGTTTATTAAGTGTTGTAACTTTTTAACCTCAAACTATACCAAAGGAAAATATTTTATCATGAGGATGAAATAAAAGTAAATGAAAAGCTTTTACAGATTTATAAATTGTTCGATTGATTTTGTTACTCGATAAAATTTAGGTTCAATAAGGCTAGAATATTTGGAATTATTCACAAAATCGAAAGTATCCTGAACAAAATGAATTTGGGATCACCGACTTTAAAACCCTTAAGCTTGAGATTCGGCTCGCCAAATTTGTTATTTTTATTATTTGTTCAAAATTTGATATTTTGAATTTATTTCAGCTTTTTAGATCTACTCAGTACTCGTCCTCGCCCTCATTTGTCTCTGCATCATCTCCCGGGCCACTGGCATCTGCGGAGAGTATGTCACTCAGGCGCTTACAGAGCTCCACATGCTGGTTCTTGTTCATGGTGTCGTTCAATAGCAACTCAATTTCGCGTAGTTTGGCATAGTAATAGTCGCGTTCCACGATTGTGCTATCAATTTTAAGGGCCAGCATTTGCGATTCAACCCACATTTTCTCCTCCTCCTCATCAGCTTCCTTCGAGTTGGTGGTGTTGGTGCTAGTGGTTTTGGTTTTGGTGGACTTGACTGGCGAACGCTCCTTGTTGAAACACCTTGGCTTAATGGGCTTGGCCGGCTGTGCATTGGCTGCAGATATCTGAATTTTCAGGTGCCCAGGTGCCTGTGAGTCGAAGAACTTTTTGAACCATTGTAAAAATTCAAAATTCTCCTGGAAGCGCCCCTTTATTAAGCGATCTATGGGCACCGACTTGTCCAGCTTGAGGCGTGTGAAGGCAGCCTGGAATAGTTTCAAATTGTGGAGATGCTCATACTCCAGCTTGGCATTCAATTTAACACGCTTCAGATTAATGCAATTGGGAAAGACCATCACCATCATCTGACAGTAAGCGACCCCTGGCGGACGGAGAAAATGACTTTAGCACAGGGTGAACCAAACCCCCCACCATACCCCCAGAACTCACCCGAGCAAAGCTCCTCGATCTTCTTGTAGTTTCCCTGCACCATGGTGTTCACCCACTGGAGCATATCGTGACGCGACAAATTCTCTGCATTAACGCTGGTCAGGGCCACGGTTAACTTGAGGTCGGACATTTTGTGAGAATTTTACCGTAATAATAATAAATATATATTTGTTGTTGTACTTGTGAGGTTGGAAGTAAATCTAAATATGAATTCTGGATACTGAATGCTTGGCTTGTGAGTACGTGCCGGATGAGAAATGAAAATTCTATGGCTACTTTGACTAAGTTATAAAATTTAAACAATTTAAAATTATTTTAAAATTTAATTTTCTTTGTCCTTCTCCTTTGCCCACTTTAAAGAGAAATGCGCCTTACGGACCTGGACCTGGACAGTGTGGATCTGGACGGAGGACTTGGACGGAGGACTTGGGCGGCAGACCTGGACGGTAGATCTGGACGGCGGACCTGGACCTAAAATTTGTTTGTAAGTTTAAAATGTTCTCAAAAATGGAACATTTGAACTCAAATCAAGATTTTGCGTTCTCAAAAAAAAAACTTGAAGTGAGAAATTGTTCTTGAAGGACTTTGTGACCGATTGTGTTCATTTTGAATCTAATGCTCTCGGTTTTTATACTAGTTACTTGTAGAGTAAAAAGGGTATACTAAAGTCGTGCAAATGTATGTAACAGGCAGAAGGAAGCATCGACCCCATAAAGTATATATATTCTTGATCAGCAACAACAGTCGAGTTGATATAGCCATGTCTGTATGACCGCCAGTCCGTTCGTCTGTATGAACACCTACATCTCAGACACGAGAAGAGCTAGTGCAACCTATTTTGCTTGTGGACTAGTATTGTCTGCAGGCAAATCAAGTTTGCTTTAAATTTTGGCTGTTTGTTATACCCGTTACTCTTAGAATAAAGAAAGTATACTAAAGTCGTGCAAATGTATGTAACAGGCAGAAGGAAGCATCTCCGACCCCATAAAATATATATATTCTTGATCAGCATCAACAGCCGAGTCGATATAGCCATGTCCGTCTGTACGTCCATCTGTATGAACATCTAGATCTCGGAGACTGGAAGAGCTAGAGACACCAAATTTTGTAAGTAGACTCCTAATGTCCCTACGTAGATCAAGTTTATTTCAAATTTTGGCCACGCCCCCTCCCGCCCCACAATAATAAATGTTGAATAACTCCAAACAATTTTAAAGATATCAAGCTCAATTTTTGCAGTGTAGTGTATGTGCCCAATATCTACAATCTTTGAATGTTTCATAAAGTTCGGATAATAAATGGCAGAGTTATAACGGTTATATAAAACGCTGCATACTTTTTGGCGCTACATGCAATTTTTGCTCACATAATGTTGAAATGGTCACATTAATGTTAATGCTCTGTTGATTAACATAGGGAAATGCTATTAAACACTAATTGCCCTGAGTAACGGGTATATCGAAGTCGGGCAGAACCGGCTTTAACTTACGCAATCGTTTTTCTAAATAAGACAACTTTTCGGATCTTTCTTTTCTATGGGAGCTATACTATATAGATGTTCGATTTCGACCAAAGTTAGTGGAATCATGGGAAAGCATAGCAAACTTAGAAATAAGAAGTTTGGAGGCGTTTTAATTGAAAACAAAAAATAGGGGAAAGTTAACTTCGGCTCAGCCGAAGTTTTGTATACCCTTGCAGTTTGTTTTTCTAAATAAGACTACTTTTCGGACCTTACTTTTCTATAAGAGCTATACTATATAGATGTCCGATTCCGACCAAACTTAGTGCAATCATGGAAAAGCATAACAAACTGTTAGTTACGAAATTTGGAGGCGATCCCAGTTGAAACAAAAAGTTTTTCTCACTAGAACTTCCCTTTCGACCGATCATTCATACTGCAGCTATATGCTATGGTCATCCGATTTTGATAAAACTTTGTAAAATTGTGTGAAACTATATAAAATAAGTGTATGCCAATGATAAGGACGTTTTCATTCAAAACAAAAAGTTTTTCTCACTAGAACTATTTTCCCCCCCCCCCCCCCAGCGAGCCATTTCCCATCCCACCGATTTCGACCAAACTTTGTAGAATCTGTAAAAGTATTAAAATAATGTAGCCAATGTAAGTGTTTTCTTAAAACAAAAAGTTTAAACTAGTTTTTCGACCGATGTTCCTATGTATTTAGTCATGATGAAAACAAATGTATGATGTTTCATTAAAAACAAAACAGTTTTTCTCACTAGAACTAGTTTTTCGACCGATCGTTCCTATGGCAGCTATATTCTATAGTCATCCGATCCGGCCGGTTCCGACAAATGTGCAGCGTATTTGTACCAAAAGACTTCGTGCAAGGTTTGGTGAGGATAGCTTTAAAACTGACGGAGGAGATAGCATAGAAACAGACGGACAGACGGACGGACGGACAAGGCTAAATGAACTCAGCTCGTCTTGCTGATCAAGAATATATATACTTTATGTGGTCGGAGATGCTTCCTTCAATGCGTTACAAACATCCGCACAATTTTATAATACCCTCTGCAAGGGTATAAAAATACTAATACCAAGAGTTCGTTCTCGCCGATTCGTTCTTCATTTCTCTGGGTGAAGCTTTCCAACTGACGGAGGAGATAGCATAGAAACAGACAGACGGACATGGCTAAATCAAAAAGAAATACAAATCAAAAAGAAATACAAAGTCACCAAAACTAGTTTTTCGACCGATCGTTCCTATGACAGCTACATATATGCTATTGTCATCCGATCCAGCCGACTACGACAAATGTGCAGCGTATTTTTACTAAAAGATAATCTCACACTGTGCGTTGGTGGAACTGGACGGCTTATCTGGACGTCAAATTATTTTGTGGGCTTAAGATGTTCTCAAAAACGGAACATTTGAACTTAAATCAAGATTTTGCGTTCTGAAAAAAAGTTCTTGAAGTGAGAAATTTTTCTTGAAGGAGAAAATCCGTTCATGATTAGTTTTAGTGATCGATTGTGCTCATTTTGATTCTAATGCTGACCGTTTTTTTCCCTCGGTGCAGCTGCAAGAAGTGACCAACAGATTTTTGCGGTTCCGACATATTAGAAGTGTGCAGCTAAAAGATATCTCTGTGCAAAATTTTAGCTCGATAGCTTCAAAGCTAGAGACTAGTTTGCGTAGAAACAAACGGACGGACGATGGACTGACGGACAGACGGACGTTCAGACGGACGGACGGACATAAGGACGGACAGACGGACGGACAAAGCTGATCAAGAATATATATAAGTTCTTTATGTGGTGGGAGATGATTCCTTCTATGCGTTTCAAACTTCTGGGCAAAATTAAAAATACACTTTTCAAGAGTATAAATATGTAGCTACCTCAATTTTTACCCGAGAGGTGTTACTACTTACTTTCACTTCCCAACGACTTATTAGAAATTATTTTAAGTTAAGCAAATATTATTTTTTAACTCTTTCTACCTCGAAAAGACGGTTTTTTAACACAATGTTATATTTAAGTATAGGTAACGGGAAAAAATTTGGTTCCAGTTGATTATTCTCATTTCCAAAAACAGCAGTAAAAGGGTTTCAGTTCTCAAAATAAAGTGTTAAATCGGTTTCGCTTTTGGTTTGTGATTTTAAACTATTAATTTCGTTAAGCTGTTCAGTTTTCAGTACATGTAACCGATGTCCACCTCACATTGTAAAAGCTACAAAAGCAAGGCAATAGAAATTCTTAATATATCAAAGATCAAATATAAGCAATTTTTGGTCCATTTCCGAAGACATCTGTCTTATGTAAATAAATTTCTCATCATATTTCTTTCATTTTATATTTTACTCATACATCTCAATAGGTTCTTGCATTAGTTTTTATCGCACAATTCAAAATTTATATATAAATTATTTTTTTTTTAAATTAATCGTCCAACTATTTTCCACTTGTACGAACATCCAAAGTCTGGAAGCTGGTCAAACATTTTTCCAGAGCGTTTCGATATTGATAGCCCAGCTCACCCGTGCAGCCATAGCCGCCCAGTTTGTGTATGGCACCATAGTCATAGCAATCAACCCCACCATTGCCATCACAATCCTGCCCAAACTTCGACATATAG